>MIQA02016547.1:0-78312 GCA_001887855.2 Sclerospora graminicola
ATAAAAAGAAGTTGCTTTGTTCTTATAAATAACGCAGCGCAATGACTATTCTCTTCACTCCTATGAACTACTTTCGCTAGAAATGTCCGAGACTGCAAGTTAGGATGCGGTCTGCGAACGTACAAGCCACGTGGTGCAGCAAACCTTTGTCCTTCTCCACCCTTTCAACTAATCTTTCGACAGGAAAAAAAGTCAGTTTTCTTCCTCTTCGTCGTCCTCCGAGATCGAGTTAAGTCCTGTGGACGAGCAGCTGGAAGGAGAACTGGCGATCTCGGCAGCTACACCAGTAAAGGAATGCCGCATGTACGATAACTCCTGTCATTATGAAACCATTGACATATCATCAGTTGACAGTAGACATTCAGCAGAGTACTGGACTGTACCTCGAGGATTAGCTGCGCCATTTCGTCGTCTGCGTCAAAAGACACGAAGGAGCTGAGCTGCAATTGGGCGTTGTTGGAGCTGGTGCTGAGGCTGTTCATAATGGCTTAGGAGTTTGAGACGGAACCGACGCGACTTGTTGAGATGTGTAAAATGATGAAATGACGTCGCAAGTGTAGGGAGGAAACTGCTTCTATAGAGATGACCACTCGTTATGATCGTGAGATTATGCTAAGTGCGATTGGAGACATGACGTGAATGGAGTAAACCAATGAAAGAAACTAGATTTGGGTTTTGAGCCGGTTAACGCACTCGCGTCACATATGTGGAGGGTACTGTCTACGGCAACGTCATTCCTTGAGGCTGTCGAAAAAAGGGCGACGTCATAGATCTGCCGGATACATCACAACTTACGGTACTACTGTAGTACCGATAACAATGAAGACATTTATTTGCATGACTACCAGCTCGTAAGGTATTTTTCGGCTGAATGGGCAGTTTGAGAATTGTTTAAGCTCATTCATGTTTTAAGTGTTGCTAAAATCAAATGTTTCTTTTCATCCCGTATTATTTTAATAGGTGCTTACTGCTATTAAAATAGCAGTAAGCACCTATTAACTTATTATACATGTAGTACTAAAAAAGTGAGTCCATTAACAGATGTATTTTTACCCTCAGTTTTTACAGCTGCAAGCATTACTCGCCAAGTCGCTGATGGTACGTAATGAACCCTCAAGTACCGGCTGCAAGCTTGACCACAACGAAACTACCATAACTTGTTGCACAAAGAGCTACGGCGGGGAACTCAGACCTTACCGGTATCGGCGACTACATAGTCCACGGACTGAATACTGTAGTGAATTGGTGCATCTTGTCCATTGACAACAGCTCATCACGAGCGAGATGTGCCGCCGGCAGGTTGGTGAGATGGGAATCAAGGCGTCGTCGTAGTCATTACGAAGTTGAAGGAGGACAAGTCGTAGTATGAAAGGGCGTAGCAAGCAGATATCGATTCATTTTACTGAGGGTGGTACAGTGTACTGGTGCTGAAGGTATACATATAAGTTACCGGTATACGGACAGTCTCTGATTGGATATTACTGATTACCCACCCCAATCTGGTATTCAGCTCACCATACCGACCGGAAAATCAAAAACTTCTTCTTGGATCTTTCCAACAGAAGGAATCAGATTACAATTCGAGAAAAAGTAGCAACCATGAAGATCTTAAGCTCGCTCCTCGTCACTGCGACTGCATTTACTGCATCTAATGCGCTAACAACCGACTTGCCTTTGTTCTTACACTCGAATGAGCAGCAGACGTGGGAGGCGTTTGTTGAGTATGCGCTGGACTTTGCCAAATCCTATCGCTACGATGCCAATGATCTCGATCTCGTGCAGCGTCGCTTTCGCGCGTTTGCGCTCAATCTCGACCGGATCAAGGCACACAATGAAGCGTGTGAACGAGGGGAAGTTACTTTTACCTTGGGGCTCAATGATCTTGCGGATCTTTCGGATTCCGAGTACAAACAGCTCCTACGCTACCGAAAACGTCTCGAGTGGAAAGATTTTGGAGCTACTGAGACGTTTGTGAAGCCTGAGAACATTACCAATCTGCCAGACACGTGGGACTGGCGTACGCATAATATTGTGACCCCGGTAAAGAATCAAGGCCAGTGTGGCTCGTGCTGGGCCTTTTCGGCGGTAGCAGCCATGGAGTCGGCCTATGCTTTGAGTACGGGGACGCTTGAGTCGTTTTCCGAGCAAGAGCTTGTGGATTGTACTCTTGGAGGCATTGATACTTGCAATCACGGCGGAGAGATGAGTGAAGGTTACCAAGAAATTATTGAGCACCATGGTGGCAAAATTGATCGAGAAGAAGATTACGTCTACACGGGCGAGTCCAAGGGCGTGTGCAAGGCCAAAGATGACAAAGCAGTGGGACATTTTACCGCATACGTGAACGTGACGTCGGGGGATGAAGATGCTTTGCTGGCTGCTGTCGCTACCAAGGGCGTCCAGGCCGTTGCAATCGACGCGAGCAGCTTTACGTTTCAATTGTATCGCCACGGTGTCTACAGCTGGCCATTGTGTGGCAATGCACCAGATGCACTGGATCATGGCGTCGCGGCTGTTGGCTATGGAGTGTACAAGAAGAAAGAGTATTGGCTGGTGAAAAACTCGTGGGGACATTCGTGGGGAATGAAGGGGTACATTATGATGAGTCGGAATAAGGCCAATCAATGTGGCATTGCGACGGATGCTTCGTACCCGATTATGACGAAAGAAAAGAAAAGAAAAGATGATGCGATTACCAGCATCATGTAAGCAGCCTTAGCAAAAATAAGGTCAAATTTGGAAGATCACTCGATCAAATACACTAACGTTACAAGTATCAGATCCGCGATGTTACTATTATTGGATTTTGTATCACGGGTCTCAAAAAAAACACAAATTGTGCTATCTTATCTGGTCTACCGTAGTTATGGCCGTGCGATATGCCACGTTGGGTGCAGGTTTCGGCATCTCGCTATTTTATGCACGGTTCGGAGACATTCTTTTCAACCATTCAATTTTTACTTCAGATACGGATATGTAATAGACTTCCGAGAAGAATTCCCATGTAATCGTCAATCATCATTTTGCTAGCTAAGTCTCAAATAACTAGAGAATCGATGCGATTGGCCCACTTGAAATTGCTCCTTGCAGTCATGCTGCTTGCGTGGACGTGTGTCACGTGCGTCCAATCGACGACACGTCATGAGGTCGATCACGGTCAAGACATTTCGAATGCGCTGGCGTTGGCTCCAAACGGCATGGCAACGACTCGGAAGCTTCGATATGACGCGACATTGACGACACGTGATCACATGACGGAAATCGAAGAGCGGACACCTTCTGAGAATTTCCTTTCGAGGGTCACAGAAGCTGTTGCGATGCAATTCCCGGGCTTTGACTATGAGATCCGCCAAATTGCACTCAAAGCCTTATCAATGGCGGGTAGTTCCCCCGCCGATATGTTTACGTTTCTGGGTCTCGACAAAGCCGGCGAGAATCTTTTTCGAAACCCGCGCTTTTTTGTGTGGCACAATACGATCCGCGGTTATGATCCCAAGCTCTCGGATCAAAAGATTTTTCCAGTCTTACGCCAGTATTACAACGACCGCGAATTGGCCATCGCCCTTATTCAAGGAAGAATGGTGCCCTTAACAGAATCTGCGGCGCTTCATTTTCAGAAACTTCAGCGCCGTTCCTGGAAAAATTTCGAGCCATAACGGTACCACTATCAACAGCTGTTTCGCGGTAAAATACGCGGGCGAATATAATAATAATAATAATAATAAGGGCACGTTTATAATCACCCCCAAAACCATAGACTCACCCCCAAATTACAGTAGAACCCATATTAGTTACGAAAAAACGAGCAAAATACACAGCCAGATGATTTAGAAGAAGGATATAAAAGAACCTGTTGCTTGGTTGTGAAACTTGGGTTGTGAAACTTCTTGTCGTTTATGTTTTTCGGATCCCCCCATACTTGTGAGGGAACTGTTTTGTCAAGACACTTGCCCTCCAAGTTAATGTGGTGATTGTTATTCACATCTTGAGTATTTCTTCCTTTTTTGCTGGAAGATCTGACACCGTTGGGTTGAAACCCTGCTGTTCATCTAGTAAATTTGGATCCACTCCAGCTTGACGCATTTTTGCGCGCACTGCTTCTCGTGGTGCCCCCATCATTAAAAGCTTACGAAACTTTGAGCAGTCAGTTTGAGTCACTGGGGATGTGATTGCATTTGGTTCGATAGCTAACGCTGGCTTCAGGACGTCCAACGTCAATGTAGAAATATTTTCTGCTGAAGGTAAAATTGATGAAGTTGTTGAAGGAGTATTTGTAGGAGCTGACATTGCTACAGAGTCAGAACTCTGAGTTGAATATGAAGCTGTAGTTACCTCCTCTTGCGGTGGAGATGAAAAAGACGGAAATTCAGGCCTTTTGGCATCCTTTCGAACACTAGGAGTTGCGACTGGTGTGCATGCTGGTGTAGCGCCAAGTCCGGGGCCTTTTCTTGAGCTTTGAAAGAATGGTAACGATAACTTTGCTCTAGTTCCGAAAGATTCTGTTAATTGGTTTTCCGCTCGAGCTCCTATAAAGCTCGTGAGTGAAGATTTCAGAACGGATTTTTTAGCAGGAGTAGGTATCAATGAGGAAAGCGAGAAATCTTCGAAGCCAGAGAACAGCAGTGGTCTTCCAGATGCAGAAGATTCCACAATTAAAGGCTGAACTTGGGGGTCGCCAAAACTTGGAAACAAAGCCAAGCTCATACGCGTAAATAAGTCCGGTTCCTGGTTCAATTTTGTTTCAGCAGTCTCTGGATGTTCTTCCTTCCCATTTGTTTTATACTTGTGATGATTTGCATCCAATTCAGACGAAGACAAAATTTTATCGATTGTGTCAACAGTTTGCCTAGCGTCTAAACCTTTTGAAAGTTTTACTGTTAATTTCTGCAGCAGTTTTGTTATACTTTCGCTGGTTTCCTGGTCTAGATTTTTGCATTGATCCTGAAGCTGATCAAAGGCATTATCAAGCGTCACATAGTCAAGAACTGTGTGGGCTGTTACTGAAGAATCATCAGGCTCTTTGTTGCTCGGATTACTTGAAGACAGATTTGTTTTTTCAAGTGTAGCATCCATAGAATTACCAACCTCACCCATATCACTTTGATTGCCTTTTGCGAGATCACTCGCACGTCTGGCTGAACAAGTTGGCCGGGAACAATTCAATGCATCACCAAGTGCGACTCTTAATGTCCCAATTTCGTCATCTTTCATCATTTCGCTGAAGTTTTTTTGAAATTCTTTGGTTTGTGCCCTTAGAAGTGGATGATCATTCTTGAAGTCACCATTTCGACTTTTAAATGATTCTATATAAAGCAACAAACCCATTTGATCTTAGTTTTTCACATATCAAAGTCCGCTGCCTTTTGTCATGAGCAGTTTCCAATAAAGCATTTACAAACTTCACCACAGCTAGCTAGCTGGAATAAGGCATCAGACTTATTTTGTTCAAGCTTGATGACCAAAGACTGTAGCGACTGATTCTCGTTTGATAAAAAGGAAGCCATGACTGTGTCTGTAGCCGATGCACTTTTGCGACACAGTAGTTCTAATACCTTCAGTGAGCGCGATTTAATCTCACTCGAAAATGATAAATCAAACACAGAATAGAGCAGAGAGCAGCTTTCTGGAATTTGAAGTAGAGCCGAAATACCGACACTACTATTGATGAGCACCAACAATGTGTTCAATATATCGTTATAGATTTCAGTAGCAGCCCCACCAGATACTTTTAGAGGAGCAATAAGTTTTTCAACTCCGTTTTCCAAAGCGAATGTCTCAACCCACGTGCTATTGATAACAAGCAAGACTTATTAGCATCGAAATATGAAAAAGTAGGAGAATTTTACCTTGGTCTCAGCATGATACTGATTCGGATAGCCAAGTAGAGATCGTGAATACAACTAGCGTCATCACCACATAATCGTTGAGCAAGCTCCACGCACTCACGCGGACTAAGCCAATCTTCTGCAACACTACCAAGAGGAAGTTTGCTTCTATAAACAGAGGAGTTAGAACATAGAAATCTGATTATACTTTCTGCAAACTTAAGATTTTCCGCGCTTACAGAAATGCACATTTCCACTTTGTTTCAATTGTTTCTGCCGCGTCTAACTCTGTTCTCAGGACTGGATCTTGAAAAAAAGTGAGCAAAAGCTCGTCAAAGCGCATTTGGACCAAGTTCTTTGCGGGGGCAGCTGGAATCTACAATCCACAATAATTGAGCTGTTGTTTCCGTCAAACTTTTATTTCCAAGTGCGTACCTTAGGGCATCCATCCAAAAATTTACTGCTACTGGAATTTTGATTTCCCATTTTCACTTTTGACGTACGTGTTCGGGGCTAGAAAAAACTGGTTGTTGAAGAAACGCAAGTTCTAATGTGTATGTAATAAAGGTTCTTTTATATCCTTCTTCTAAATCATCTGGCTGTGTATTTTGCTCGTTTTTCGGAACTAATATGGGTTCTACTGTAATTTGGGGGTGAGTCTATGGTTTTGGGGGTGATTATAAAGCCCCCTTCTTCTAATAATTGTGGTTCTACAGTATCCGCTCTCACTTCCGGATTTTCAGAAATGATCAACTAATATAGGCTATCCATTTTTAGAAGGAACAGCGTGTAATAGTGTATCATTTCTCTGTTACTACCCAGAAGACTTTTGCCTTGCGTTAGATGACTAAAGTAAATCTGCTTGTTGGATCCGGTTCCTTGATTCATAATGCACCGTCGAACCGCTAGCTAAAACGTTCACAAGGCCCGCACTTGATCGTCCAATTTCGTCCAATTGAATCGAGCAGCGATACATTTGTTGCAACACTTTACATAGAACTGAATCACTAACACACTGGCTGGCATTGATATACGAGCTCCTCAACAGGTCAATTATCGAAGACTGTTGCTTTTTCACCTTGAGTCATAGCTACTGTTTGAATAATAGTGAGTACCACAGTAGTGGTACAAATCAATACAAAATTTTTCGGAAGCTTATGTTCTTTAATTGTACCAAGTTTGAAAAGAGATAATATTTGGGCAGTTCCGGAAGTGGGAGCGGATACTGTATTAAATAAAGTACCACCAGCGAAAATCTAGCATGAAGTCTTCTCACTGCGTGATAATGAAGACTAACTAACCTTCGAACAGTTACAAGAAAAAGCATGTCAAGAGTCGGTAATTTTTTAATGAAATAAACTAGCTAGAAGTTGCATATCTTGAGTATCTGCCTCTTTATTGAAACTATCGAGCTCGAATCGATTAGCCCATTTTTTCAATCATTTCATTGGTGGTCGGCTCTTGATCCAGGATGTACCCACTTGGAGAACATTCCATTCGTATACTTAACAACTTCGAAACATCTCCGACGCCTCGGTCTTACCATACCTAATCTCCCTCGTTCGACGTTTTTTAGTTACTTTTCGTACGTGATGACAATTGCAACTTTGGTCGTACCATTTGGAGTCTTGGACTTTCTCTTTGGTGTGGTTTTACAATGATCGTGCCAGCGGCAATGACTGGCGACTGATACCAGTAGTTGGATTTAAACCTACTCTTTTATTATATTTTCCGCTTTTGGCTTTTTTGACGGAAACATTTGGTCTTTGGTCACTCTACGCTTCTGTTGAAGACGACGACTTGTCGTAATTTGTTCTTGTGCTTTCTTTTGTTCCGCCGCCGTGCGCGTAAACACCAACGTCGTGTCACTTGAAGCAGAGCTGGAGAATTTGTATCCTTCGAGATTAAACCCCGCGATGCCTTCCAACGAGTTGACTCGATTCTGGATTAAATATCTGACCATAAGGCCTCGGGCACGCTTCGCATATACGGATTTGATCTTTCCGTCATCTTTAAACACACACTCGACCACCGAAATACCATTTGTTTCTAACGCCGATCGAGGCAACGACTTGAAATACTCTTGCGACGCCAGATTCACTAGCACGCGGTCTCTCTTAAGCTCTTCCTTGGCTTCTTTGTCACGATAAAGAGCGGTTAGTTCAGACACGAGAGTGTCTTCCCAGAAATCATAGAGGTTCTTTCCACTCTTAGTGACGAATTTTTGACCCATTTCTAACCGATACGGCTGAATCAGATCCAGTGGTCTCAGAATGCCATAGAGTCCACATAAAATACGGAGATGCGTCTGAGCATACGCGAGATCTGAGTCTGACAGACTACAAGCCTCGACACCCTCATACGCAGGACCATTAAAGGCCAGTACTGCTTGCTTTAAGGTCGCACTTGGCTTGGAAGCTTCTGTCGCCGTTTTGGACGTGTCAAAACGTTGAAACCTGTCAAAATTGAGCTTGGCCAACGCGTCACTCACTCCTAATAAGGACTTGACCTTGGCTTGCGATAATTTACGCAGCTGCTCAATAAGCGTATGAGCGTGGGATAAAAGACGTGGTTGAGAGCATTGAGAGATGCTGGAGGTTGAAAAGTCCAGCGTCTTGGCTGGAGACAGCACATACACCAGGCGAGATGACATCGACAGACCGGTACTGTACTCACAAATTCGATAGATTACAAATCTGTGAGTTTCATACATAATTCTCATAAAAAGTTACATTTTTTACACTGTAACGCTACAAGTAATACAAAAAGGGAGACATTATCCCCACCGGAGTTTTAATTATCCCCACCGGAGTTTCTATTATCCTCGGGATAATATATATTACAAATAGTGTGGACCACAATTTAATATTTGTCCCTGCTCTGTGAATCATTCGATCAGCTTCTAAACATAAGGCTGCTTTTTAGACCCCTCTGCATTGATTGACTCTTCCCCAAGTACTAGTGAAGCTGCTACATATATGATACATGCTCGTCAAATTTCTGTCTTTGTTTAAAGGCTTCGTTTCCCACCCTTTCAGAATTCGTCGTTACCTACTGATGAGAAGATGGTAGATACATTCTTTTTTAAAGGCTTAATGGTAATAATAATAAAAACTCCGGTGCGGATAATGTCTCCCTACAAAAAAGCCAAAAGCGAAAAAATGTACAAACTACAGCTGGTATTACCTGTACATGTATTAATAGTACGTTGGCCATCAAATTAGTCTCACACACACCTACCAGAGTTGGGTGAAGATGCCAATTTAGAGCTACGGCTATATCATTCCACCATCGACTCTCAGCTGTGCATTCAAGTCATTCCAGTTGTCTGAATATAGAGCAACAATTTTTGGCGATGGAGCAACAGGAAGCAAACTCATGGTAACATAATTACTGGTAAACACACCGAGCCGGCGAGATTAAAACAGGCCGATTTATTAAAATAACTATTTCTTCTATGTTTTAGCCAATGACATAATGTGCCGTTACAGAGTGCTCCTCTCTCTCCCTTTCTACATGTTATTTTATTGTACATACAATAACTAATTTTGACAAGCATGTCAAGTGTCGATCAGCCTTTACTCTCCGTGACCACAAGCGATGGATGCAATGCCAATCCAATGCATTCATCCCAACGAGTTCGTTTCCTTGACCGTCGGGGTCGCTTTAATCAGTCTCTTGGTCGCTTCAAGTATTATTTTTTTTATTTACTTGTCGCATTTCAGGCATTTTTGACAAAACTTGAAACAGTATATACCGGAAAGGTGGTGAATGGCGCAAACTGTATTGGGACGATCCGTTCCACACGGTCATTAATACACGCACGTCGAGAATTGTTTGGGGCGTCTTTGTCGTAGTACGTAATAAAACTAGCGATTTCTCAATGCTGTGTTGCTCACTTATTCATCTCTAAATTTCCTGTAGTATTTCTTGCTCATTTTCTTCTTCGCACTGGCATATTTAAATGTATCGCTACGACATCCATCGTGTCACGTCGGACTTTCGAGCATTATTGACGCCTATGTGTTTTCGCTTGAGACGATTGTGAGTTTTGGTGTTGTCTTTTTCTCTATTTTTTTCCAAAATTTGATCTCAATATTCACCTGGATCAGATGACGATCGGTTATGGTGCCCCTATGGACGATATTTTCTATGGCCAATGCACGTCAATGGCTACCTTGTTGACTCTTGAGGCATGTACCAACTATTAATGTGTTTTTTCATATTTTTTTTAATGAAAAGACTGACGTTTATTGTTTCTCTTGTAGTCTTTTGCCGGTATCATTCTCGATTCCGTCTGTATCGGCATTTTCTACGCGCGTTTCTCCCGTGCCAATGTGCGTGTTTGCAATAATGGCATTTCTATCCACTTTAGAGACACACCCTCTTACTTAAATTGACGTCTGGTTAGCAACGTGCCAATACGGTTATGTTTTCAAACTCGGCGGTTATTCGTAAAATCCGAGGCCAGTACTATTTCATGTTGCAAACGTGTGAGAGACGAAAACATCAACTGGTCGAGGCTCACGTTCGTCTCTATGCTGTGAAACACGAGACAGAAAATGAGGCAAGTGATTTCCTTTTCCAGTGCCATCAAATGCGCGTTCAACAGCCAGACGACGATTGCGGCGCCATGTTACTCATGGTATTACCGCAAGTTATCGTTCATCGTATTGACCAATGGAGTCCCTTGTTTCCACCTGAATGTTTGCCACGTGAAGGGTGGAAAGATCCGAAAACGTGTCCAAGTTACCCAAATCCTACACAACGCCAGGTGGATATTGAGAACGGAAACCGAGACGGTGGTTTGCCGACTGACCCGAAGCTCTACCAAGAGCCTACGAAAGTGCAGATTATGAATCATCTGCGCAAGAGCGGGCTTGAAGTGCTCGTCGTCTTGGAAGGCATTGACAGCTCCACGTCGAATACAATGCAGGCACGGTATCGTAACGATAAAAAACATTGCGTGGGATGCGACTTGAAAAATGTTCTCAAAAATCCACAGGCTTTGCATTGACTTTGATCGCTTTCATTTGCTCAAGCCGCGCCACTGAACCCGCACAGTGTGCCATGCCATCCATTTTGAAACAGAAAAACTTACAGTATACCGTACTGTATTTTACGGAAGTGAGTTAATGTTTTAAAAAATGATAGCAAGTGACATTTTCAGGATTCAGCAGTTTCTACTCGAAAACTTTTCTGATCAAACTTGTCCTTCTCCAAAAACCCATCGCCCATCATAAATTGTAGTCGTTAACAAACAACTTCAACTGATCTATGAGCCGCGTAGACTTTTCATAGTGCTCTTAGTTGTGACATTCATCTATTCCATACCATATCGCCATGACCTGTGAATCTTGTTGGAATTTTAGGATGGTTCAGTTAAAAGCGGCTTTGTAATTACTTTAGGGGGAGTCTGTATCCAACTCGCATTTTGGCTAAATCCAACTTTTGAGTCATCAAGGGTTAGGGTCACCAAAAATGGTAAGGGCCAAAAAGGGTAATTTTACCCAAAAAATTGCCAGGGTTGCCAAAATGGTTAGGGCCAAAAAAGTGATGATGTCTTAACTTTTTACACGTTGCTCATTATGTTTCTCTCAGTTTATTGTTTCGTGTAGACACTTGACTTGTTCGATATGTTTAGAGAGAGAAGATATGGGAATGTTTACTTGTGTAAGAAGTAAAAATTCACAACGGATGCAATTCTTCGTGTATTCCTTTGTGAATGTTTACTTCTTGCACAAGTAAACATTCCCAAGGGATGCAATTCTTTCTATTTTAACACAACGAACGATTCGGGTATCTACACGAAACGATAAAATTGAGAAGCTACAAAACGAGAAGGAATCTTGCTAAAATGAAATCTTACCATACATCTTTTGCATTGCCGAGCAAAGTACGAGGTAGACACTGACCCAATCACCTTGTGTTAGAAATAATAATACAATACATCAATCCACGAACTTTTCTTTCTTGTAGGTTATATTAAAAGATCTCTATCGATCGTACCTGGCGTATCATCGACGCCCTAAAAGCTGAACCTGTTCATTTACTTCGAAACACTTCGCAGAAGATCGTTATTGGATATGATCCTGAAATACGTTTAGCTTTAACCGGATCAGAGCACTGTTGTTGCCTCTGCGTTCGTTTTTATTGTCATTAAGCAATAATCCTGGAGTAAACTCGTCGCCGACACGAAAAGCTTGCCAATCGTGCAACGTATGGCCTGGTTCAGAAATAACGTGTACCATGTAACGGGTACAAAGGTTGGAAGCAACCCTACCCCTTGATGACTCAAAAGTTGGATTTAGCCAAAACGTAAGTTGGATATAGACTCCCCCTTTGCACTTGCACCTGACATTAGTTATGCCCACATTAGCGCTACATTTCCATCAGAACGTCTTTTGTATGAAGCGTCGGAACATGGCCCAACGTCGCAGATATAGGTGATCCGCTCAGGATGCCTAGATCTGCAACCCAAAAGCATATATTAGCATTGGCCGTGCTGTGGCAGAATAATTTTTCATTAGCTGCTCAAAAACCACAGCACAGGCCAATGCTAATATATGCTTTTGGGTTGCAGATCGTAAGTGCCGGACGTGTCGATATTAAAATCAGCCTTACCGATGAATTGGTCGAGCTAAGCCTCTAACAACAAAACAGGGCTCTGTCAGCTAAAAACAATATCCTTAGTACATTAGCAATATCTGGATGTACTCTATGCGTTTGGCGCCATACGGTTTTGCCGTTGATCGCTTGAGATCACGTTATTTTCAATATCCGAACTGCTAGTTGCTTCGAAAGCTTCCAGCAGGTTGGTTTTTACAACTGGTATATATTATGTGAAACTATGGGTAATAATATAAAGGGGTGCCCAAAGCAAAAAGCTATTCTGCTTCTTGCCGTTTTGAAAACGTTTTGCCGCAGAATGCCAGTCACAAAACCGGCATTCGTGTGCCTCGTTGTGGAAATCTGCCTTTCTGTGATTTATACGTACTAAATAATGAAGGTTACGGACTTATCGAGGGTTACATGACGTATTTATTTATTAATAGGTTCGCAATGTAAATAAGCCTCTTAATCTAGCAGATTTACTATTCTTTTAGCCAAATTGGATGAATCTCACAATAATATATCTACTATAAATATCAGTGGTAATCTATTTTGAAATTATGTTTCCAAGGCCTTTATACGAGAAAACTCAATTGATACACCCATCACAGCAGCTAGGCATGTTAATAAATATCATAAATTGATTTTAAGGCTTACATAGACAGCTAACTTGCCTAAGGTAAGATATTGGCAATGGAAAGATTTAGCTGTTGTAGTATTACATACCGCGTAAGATGTCATCCCAATGACTACTTAAAATTATTTTATTAATCATGTCCATGGTTCTTTTCTCACGCATAGGTTAAGTGACAAAAATAGATTTTAAAATGAGAGTTTTTTTACAGTCGACAACCAACAGACAAATAAACGTTATCGCTATACAAAAGCAAACTTTCGCCCTTATTATTATTACTAAAGAAAATGAAATTCTTTTTGTTTCTTAGCTTCATACACGTTCGGTTTTACATTCGTTTTGCTCACCTAATTCAGAATTGTTCATTTTAATGAGTGTTTCCCATCTCAATATGAGTTGTACATTCACTTAGCTGTTGCGCATTTCTTCGATAATCAGCAAAAACCAAACTATTACGCATTATAGTAAGGTTATCGAATAAAGGAGTCAATACTGTATTTATTTAGCGTATAAAAAGTATGAAGTTAATTGCACAATTACGTTTTCTTTGTCCAAAAATCCTGTTTCCAAAGGGATTGTTACTATTGCGAATGGGGTCTATTATATTCGATTATAGTAAGGTTATCGAATAGAGGAGAAACCACTGCATTTATTCAGATTATAAGTAATATCAAGTCAATTGCAAAAGTATGTTCTCTTTGTCCAAAAATACTGTTCCCAAATAGGATACTTACTATTGCGAATGGGGTCTAATGTCTTAAAAAATGGGAGCCACTAGGTGCACACCCCCTTTGCACACCCCTGTACCATAAAATAAGTACATCGTACCGTAAAGAATGTCGAATAGAAAGAGATAATAACAAAAAATGATGCAGGTCAACAAAACTTAGCTGGTGCATAACCATTGAACACTTGTTTTATAAGTCTTTGATGACTGGCAATAAAATTGTACCATATACAACTAGGCAGCCACTAGAGTCTGTGTATTACTAATTGCGTGCTGGTCAAAATCTGACTCGGCGTTACAGAATTATATTCCTTGTCAGCCTATCGGAACACTCTTTTTTCTATTTCAATTAAGATATCCAGATCGCCCGGACGCAATTGTTAAAGCTATAGGTCTAGGTCGTCCGAGTTAAAAAGTTTTATTTTCATAGCAAGTCCATCCAGCAATCTATTATCAAACAAACTACATCATCTAAGCTCAATCCTTACATACTTTAGAGGATTGTAGTTGATTACAAAAGAGGGTCAAACAATTTACAAAGCATTAAACCATATCGACTTCACAAAAAGCAGATTCAAAGGACAGAGCAGAAGCTTTGGCGTATTAATTTTCCTTAATTGATTTCTACGCAGCTCTTTTTAGCTTTTGCATTTTGGGTGACTACACTCCTTAAGTCTACCAATTGAGCGTCTGATAAGCGCCAAGAGATTAGCCTGATGCAGGTCAATGAGAGAAGATTGTGTCAGCTTTTGAGGTTAAACTCTTTGGACTTCCTTTTGCTACAAAGACGGCTAAAAATGACGGCGCACGTCACCTTCATTCTTTTACCGAACGTTGTACCTTCTTTATGGTACAGGGGGTGTGCACGTATCAAAAAGGGCCACTAGGCCCTTTTAAATTTTAAGGGAGCCACTAGGCTCCCTTAAAATTTATGTCTTACAGTATATGGTTTCATAGGTTCTGCAGGTGTATCCTAAGAGAAGTGTCCTAAACCTGAACGAATGCCAGACCAGAACTCGGATAACACGGCCAGACCACGCACACAACGGTCCATCCACTACTTTTAGCGTTCTTCAATCTGGCAGCAGCTAGAACCAGACTTCGACGAATGGTTAATACTGTAGGTATGGGCTGCATACGACGGTAGCAGTTTCATGTTACTGTATGAAGTTTTTTACGAGCTAAGATATGATATGGAGCATATTCTGTGGTGATGTAACAACCACCGAGACACATAGAGTTGTATGATTTAATTTAGAGTAACATGGTATCTTAATCCTCACGAAACGACCACGGTAACAAACGGGAAATCTGAAGGTGTCTATCATACAAAGGATTCCCTTCGTACCACAGAGGGTAATCAATTTCAAGAAGTGTTTATCACTAACCATTTATTATTATTGTCAAGTACTCATAATCTACTTGTACGGCAAATTCAAAGATAATTAGTTCACTTGTAACCTTTCGATGCGTCGCGGTTACGCCATGAGCACGCAAGAGCGGGTTTCAATACAGAAAAAAACCTTAGAATCTGGTAACAAAAAAAATGGAAACGAACGCATCTTTCCAATGTTTTTTTCTCAGCAAGGGTATGAATCGAGTGACCAAAATTCCCTCTCAACGGTTACGAGAACCGTTTCTCCGAACTTTTAAGTACGGCCCAGTTTTTCAGGTCTTAGTAATAAATATCTGTCCCAAAAAAACAAGTTTGCTCGCGATTACCAATAACTTTTGATCACAATCCGATTTTTCCACTGCCTCGCACTCAGTTCATCGAAGCAATGCGGGAGATCTGGTTCCTTGCAACCTTTGTATCGCTACTTGCATTCATCAGTAATGGTGCAATTGACACTTATGATGCCAAAGCCCAAGCAATCGTCGACAGCTTTTCCACAGCTCAAGTGTTGGGACAAATGACACAACTGGATCTGAGTATCGTCATGAATAAAACCACTGGCAAGTTAGATGAAGCTGCCGTGCGAACATTCGCGAAATTGGGGGTGGGGTCCTATCTCAATACGTACTGGAACGATCAAGCGTCGACTGCAAGTCAGTATGGCTACACGGCCACGGAATTTCGGTCTCTTGTTGAGCGAATTCAAACAATCACAATGGAAGAGAATGGAGGCCATCCCATGGTCTACGGCATCGACTCTATTCACGGTGCAAGTTATGTCATCGGAGCTGTTCTCTTTCCCCATCAAATTAATAGTGGCGCGAGTTTCAATCCTGATCTCGTCTTCGAAATGGGTCGCATCACGGCTCGAGACACGGAAGCTGCCGGAATTCCGTGGATTTTCGGTCCGATTCTCGACATTTCGCAAAACGCGCTCTGGGCTCGCACATACGAGACGTTTGGTGAGGATCCCTATCTTGCTTCCGTATTGGGCACAGCCTATATCCGTGGCCTTCAAAGCTCGAATCAAACAGCTGCCTGCATGAAACACTTTCTCGGATACTCCAAGACACCCACGGGCCATGACCGCGATAATGTCCTAGTCTCTGACTACGACCTTCTCAACACGTTTTTACCGCCTTTCAAGGCGGCGATAAAAGCGGGGGCTCTGACGACGATGGAAAACTACATTTCTCTCAACGGAAAGCCTGTCATTGCGAGCTCAAGGATTTTAAACGATCTCTTGCGCTCAGATCTCGCTTTTGACGGCGTCGTGGTGTCGGATTGGAGTGAAATTTACAATCTCTACGACTTTCATCGCGTTGCAACGTCCCGAGAAGAAGCGGTCGCCATGTCATTAAAGGAAACGTCGCTAGACATCAGTATGGTGCCGTTGGATGCAGATTTTATCGCGTACGGTCTCAATCTGATTAAGAAGAGCCCCGAGCATGAAAAACGACTGCGGGAATCTGCTAAACGCGTGATTAAATTGAAGCTCCAGCTTGGATTATACAGTAATCCAGTACCAGGCAAGGACTATGTGTCAATGGTGGGAAATAAGAAAGATAGAAAAACGGCACTTGAAATGGCACGTGAATCCATTGTACTGCTAAAAAACCAAGACAATGTGCTGCCTCTACCAAAAACTGCCTCGGTCTTCTTAACTGGTCCTTCAGCCGATAATGTGGGCTATCAATGCGGGGGCTGGACATTACAATGGCAAGGCCATTCCGGCAATCTCATGTTTCCCAATGGGATCTCACTTCGTCAAGGTTTCGAGAATCTCATTGGCAATAATTCGTTCACTTATTTTAATGGACTTCAAGTTGATGGAATTATATCCAATGACGAGCTGGCAAAGACTCTGGAGCTTGCTGGTCAGCACGAGTACACGATTACTGCGATTGGAGAAGCGAGTTACACGGAGAAACCTGGTGATATTGATGACCTGGCACTACCAGAAGGGCAGGAGAAGTTCATTCAAGCGCTTGCAGCGAGTGGAACCAAGGTGATTGTCGTGCTCTTTGAAGGACGTCCCCGTTTGCTTGGTTCGATTCCAGACAACGCTGTCGCCATCATCGACGGCATGCTTCCATGTGAGCTTGGCGGACAAGCTATGTCGGAGATTTTGTACGGTGACGTGAACCCAAGTGGCAAGCTCCCGATTACGTATCCAAAGGATCCAGCCAACATCGCTATCCCTTATAATCATCTTGTCACAACACGCTGTGCATATGACAATTGCCAGATGCAATGGGATTTCGGTGCGGGTCTCAGTTACACCAAATTCGACTACTCGGCCGTGATACTTGACAAAACTACCGTTCGAAACGCAGAAGATACACTTACTGCGACTGTCACGGTGACCAATGTTGGCTCCCGCACCGGTAAGGAGGTGGTTTTGCTCTTCCTGATCCAGCCATTCCGTAAAATTTCAGTCCCGGAAATGAAAATGCTCAAGAAATTTAAAAAGATTGAGCTTCAAGCGGGAGAGTCCAAGGACGTGTCGTTCTCCTTGTCGTCAGCAGACTGGGGAGTGTATAAGCCTGACATTGGAAGTGGACTCGAGCGAATTGTCGAAGACGGCAACTACGTGGTGGCCATTAAACCAGACACGTGGTGCAATGTCTACGAAAATATCACGAACCCGTTGTGCGCAGTGTTCACGATCGACATGCGTCAGTGAAAAAATTCTTGATACCTAAAACTTCCTTAAATTTTTAACATGACAACTGAATTGAGTAGCTTTCCTGTATGGGGTCATATTTACACTCCGCGACAAAAATAATTTTAGTGAATACGGTGGTTATGCCTGCTTCAGCGAGTAGTATTTCCTGATATCAATTATGCTAAAGCGCAATTAGCAAGGATCATTGAAAGCTTTTTACAGAAAAAGTTATAATGAAAGAAAATGCTCTATTTAAATCGAATAAACTGCTTGCAAAGCATATTCATTCTTCCAATTAATGTGTTCTTCAAAAAAAAACAATGTATCGAATGCCAATTTGGGAGTAAAATATATTGTAATGGTTCTCACGGTTCGGAGGTAGGTACTTTGTAGGCAAACCTGACCAATCAGAGCATACCTTCGGTTTGCCTACAAAACCCTTTTTTCACACGTTTGCCTTCAGCGAAAATCGCTCAAGGCAAAAACGAGCAGTTGTAGGTATTTTTGATTGGCCGATTTTTGCTTGGAAGCACCCAATCGGACTTAGCTACAGATAGAAGATAACTGTATCATGATCATGATCCCCTGAGACTCAGCTTGTACTACCATACCATCACGGTTCCGACATGGCTACAAAAGATCCGACACCATTTATTGGATTCAAATTAGATAGGGTTAGGAAAACAATTATAATCCAATAAACACCGCTTATTGCGGCGGGGTGCTAAGTCGCGCCCGCTCCGCTAGAGCGCTCCCTATCGCCGACCTCCGCTGCGCTGCGGTGGCTCTACAATAGATTGTCCCTCCGCGTAGGTGCTTGTACTCCGCGCTACGCGCCGCGCCCCCGACCTTCGCTTCGCTCCGGTGGGGCTCCGCTCTCTAAGCGCTCTTTTTTATGTTCCTGCCAGATGGTTCCTGTATACAAATTCTTATATGTGTCGGAGGATAATGTCGGAAGCATTTGGCTCCGACATTATCCAAAACGGGAAACTTAGACTTGAAAAAGTGTCGGAACTTGTCGGATAAATGATCATATTTTGCCATACTCAGCCGTGACTCACCTGGATTACTTGATTCTTTTTCTGGCTTTTTGATATTTGGTGTCGGATTTTTGTCAACGATCTCAGGTGAGACAACCGGTTTTACCGATAACTCCGTATCATGTGGTTTATTTACTCTGGGTTCCGACACCGGTATAACCGGTTCTGAAACCGGTCCCTCCTCAGCCCCGTCTGTTCCAGGATCCATCCCTGACTCCGGACCCGCTTCCTCGGACCCTGATGACTCTGGTGATTCCGAAACAATTTTATCTTCCGCTCGCCTTCGCTTCATGAGACTGGCTTAACCCCTTCTCCGCTGGGTTGCCTGGGTTGGTTTTCGGACCCGGGTCGTCCAAGCCTGATGCAGATTGCAGTATTTATAGCAATTATACTTAAAAAAGGGAGGGACGGCATGAAACATCTAATTCCTTTTATAAATAAACTAAGACAAAAACACAGTTGCTACAGATAGTTGGCATCATGGAAAAAGATTGTTGCATATGACCAACTAACGCTGTCATATGCTTGGGTACTTTGTTCCCAAAGTTAGGACTTCGTTACAAGGTGTCTAGGAGTACTTTAGACACCTTTTTTATACTTTGCTTAGATCTTCGATGTAGCATAACCAATGCAGTCGGTCCACTACAGTAAAGCTGCGCAAATACCATGGGCCACAATAATTTTTCTTTTTCAATATTCCACAATAAGCCCCACTAATTTCGCACATTCTATTTGCGGGAATTCTCAAAACCCGTACCTCTTACCACGAATTTTCTCAGAGACCGTAATTTGTCAATGAGTGTTCGAGTTTAGTTGTACCGGTAGACCAGCGTTCATTTGAAACAGAAGCATTCTTAGAACAGGCAGCAGCAGGCAGCTGCCGATCATGCTGCAGCTGGTAAAAAAAGTAGTAGCTCACTCGAATGGTCTGGACGACTTCAACTTCATCAAACTCTCGTTTGACGCTATAATTCAACGCATGAAAACAGGACATCGCCACCGCTGATACCGATCCCAGTGGGAGCAATTGCTACATCATTGGGAACGAATGCAGCGCCTGCTGCACCGCGTTTAACAGATTTAGGGACGAGGACATCTCGGACAGCTGCGTCAACTCCATCAACTCCGACAAAAGCCAGCGCACTAATTCCAAACAAAGCTACTGTGTCGCCTGCAACGACCAGATAGGCGATACCTGTGGTTCCGCCACCGC
This sequence comes from Sclerospora graminicola, assembly GCA_001887855.2. Taxonomy (NCBI): domain Eukaryota; phylum Oomycota; class Peronosporomycetes; order Peronosporales; family Peronosporaceae; genus Sclerospora; species Sclerospora graminicola. The sequence goes on from MIQA02016547.1 coordinate 20,116, forward strand.
ATAAAACGCACACGGACATGATTTTGCTTTTGCCTGGAGCTGTGCTGGGTACAGACGAGGTGATTAAGTACAGTAATCAGACGGCAGTTGTGGCTGTACAAGCTGCGACGGCAGTATCTTCTGTTGGACGGGACGGATCTCCTCTGTCAGCGACTGGTGATGTCATGCTGAGCGCTGGGTCGGGCTTTGGGGTATCCGTGAGCGGTTCATTGCCACGCCGTTCGCACGCTGCTAGTCGTACCAGCGACTTGAACGCTGTAAGTGTGATTCTAATTCAACGATGTCATCTCCAAGCCCGGAGAACGGAGGTGCTGCCTCGACCGCTGTGTCAGGAGGCGTACAACCACAAACACCGACGGCGGCGACGACAGCTTGGGGCTCAAGGTGTGAACGCGAACGGATTCAATGCTACCGCTCCGATGGATCTCGCTACTTCAGCAAGAGGCATCGAACCGCAGCGTAATGCCCCGATGCCTGTGACGACATCGACGCTGTTGCATGCCCTGGATAGCATGACCGAGACCAGGAACAAGATTCAATTGATTTTGAACCGTAATGACTGTTAAGAGTCGCAAATGATCGCTCGAGTAGCCACAGTAAAGAACAAGAAAGAGGTGCTAGTGATTAATTACTCCTATCATTGTCTTTAAATACATATGTAACGTTATGGGTAAATTGCACACCTGACACAAAAAACCACGCTATTTTCGCTCCACTACGAATAGTGTGGCCCATACTAATTTCGCAGCGACATTATTAGCGTGGGTGCAGAATTACCAAAGCCCACACTAATTTCGATTTTTCATGCAAAATTTCGAGTGCGAAATTAGTATGGCCCACACTAATGGCACTCTTTGCTGTAGCGTGTTAATAAATTGTACGACGGGAAATAGTTTTGCAGTCAAGTTGGTAATAAAGTCACAGAAGGTTTAACTTTCGCAGCAAATAATCAATTTCTCTGATGGTTGCAGCCTAAAAAAATATTGATAACTTAGTTAACAGTGATTTGAATGAAATATTTTAACAGACTTGCGTCCTCGTTTCTTTCAAACGCACATGTTGTCATTATACATCGAAAATCAAAGTATAAGGTTTTGCCATACAGGATTAATCTAAAAGAGCCTTTTATGACGTGAAATAAGTTTGGTTTTATTTGACTAACTCCGATTGGGTGCCCAAATTAAATTTAGACCATAAACTTTTTCAATTCTGAATTTATCATTTCTGCAGGAAATCACATGTTGAAAGCTCCTTTGGTGATTTTTGTCCGTGGCGATTTTTCCGTTGGGCGGGAAAATGACAGTTTTCCTGTACAAAAAGATGAATCGAATTAAAGCGTCCATTAAGCTCGAGGACATTAAGACCGCGATCACAAATTTGGCGAAAGCACTGTGTGACTCGACGCACTTAACATCATTGGCATTGAGCAAAGTCCAGCATCGTGCACCTCCCCGCATATCTTGCAGGTAAACAGGCAGTTTTCAGCCGGATGTCCTTTCCTCTCGTACTTCTTGTAGGTCAGTCGCTTCCAGCAGCTTCTGTCATCGTGCTTGTTGAATCCGCAATGGGTACACCTTCGTCTTGGGCAGTCCTGGTCAGCTCGGGAAGGAAAACCTTTCTGCTGACTTGACCTGGAGCTGGCCGGTGCTGCTGACCAGCTGCCTGCTTGAACCATTGGTCTGGCAAATGGTATTTCCAGGAACCCCGTGTCGCCGGGCAATAAACTCAGTTCCATAGCCACTTCAGATCGAGAATATTCATCCATTCGTATACTGTCCACCAGGTAAGGGTCAGCAGCGCGAGGGTCAGCTGACATAATCGTCAAACTCCAGTGTACACATTTTTTCAGTCATTTGTGTGGTGTAGTCGCTCTAAGAAATTCCTCTGAGATGCGAACACCCACGGGGGGCCCAGATGACTGACTGTCGGAGGGGGTACTCCGTTCATCCGAGTCATGATCTGATCCGGCATCCGGCCGGCTGGATCGGTCACTTCCATCACCTTGGTCGTGACGACTTGGATGATCCATGTTAAAAACTCACCTTGTGTACCCGTCAGCACTGGCGGTTGCGCTCTCTTGATAGACCTTAGGGCGAAAAGTGAAAAGTCCGTCGAATAAGGAGACAAGGGTCAGGACTAGGGGTAGCTCCTGGGCGGAAATCTTCACCGGGGAGCAGGATTGGCAATATACTTGAAGTATGTATACTGCGTCGGCTGGACCGAGAAAAATCGATCGGCCAGCTAAACCAAAGATAATAAAGGGGTAAATCCAATCGTGTATGTAATAGGGAATCCAAATGAATCTTTCACATTAGGCCAAAACGTTACTACACTTTCCAATAGAAATAAACCGTGTTCAAAACACGGGCGACTTGAGGTGAGTATACACGATGCAGCAACCCCCGGTCAGAGGACTTCCGGTGGGTTACTTTAACCTTCCCCGGGCAAACCAATAGCAGCAAAAGGGGACCTTGTTAGTCCTCTGCTGTGAACCAATGAAAGCGACTTGTGTCTAAGAAAGCGAAACGTATACTGATTTTTATCCCTATGTCCAATACCCCCTTTTGTGTAACCTACCCCAAATAGCCCGGCTGGATAGTTATGTGTCTTACCTGAAGTGGCCCAATTAACTCCGATCGGATGCTCTTTTGTGTACCGGCCTAGCCGGTACACCAACCCCAGCTGGTACCCACCCGGCCGGAACCAACCCAGCCGGTACACCAAACCCAGCCGGATCGGCCGGATGGCCATCCATCTAAGCTCACTTGACCGCTGGCGTTAGCACTTCCTTGGCAGCTCCCCGTTCGACCCTGGCGCCTCATCCGTCCTCTAAGAAAATCAACCGCCCATACACCTTCCGAACAATCCGCCCTTCGGTCGTCCACTGTCTGAGGACACCTGGTTCACCTGATCCGCTAGCCCAACTACTAACACCCATCTGTCTCGACTCCGTGCCTGCCACCTTCTTCCACCAGAGAATACATCCAGCGGCCACTAGACTACGCCCCATGTCGGCCGGTCTGGGCATCCAGCTAGGGCCAACATTCCCACCAATCAGGTGGGTGCGTTCACTTCCCATTAGTCCGTTAATTTCGAAGTCACTTCACCATAGCCGCCCCTGAGTCTTGTCGCAGCCGCACAACGCTTGAGGCACGATCTCACTTCGCATCTCACACTTCGACTCCTACACCGTTCTCATGTCAGTCGAAACACCCATCCAGCTTCGCCACTCCATCACTCATGCTGACTCCAAAATCACTCCAGCACCTTGTTGGCCCATTCCTTGGCCAGACGCCGGTTGATTGGCTGATTGATGTCGATTAATCCGGCCGTGCCTGCTGCCCGGCAGCCGGATGGCTTAATTTTCTGGCTCGGCCCACCTTCCTCGTACCTCGAAGCGGTTTCGGCTCGCTCGTCGGCGATCGAATCCTCTCATCAAAGCTCCACAATATAGGTCCAGTTCATCCACCCACGACCGTTCTTCGCAATTTTTCCACTGCACCAGAAACTCTCTATGGATCCGCCAAAACCTGGTTTTCCGTCCATTCCGAACATCTAAAATCTCCTCTACTTCGTACTCATCCGGATCTAGTGGCTTGTCCCAGCTAACTTCTGGCAGCAGGGCTTCGTCAAAGTCAAACCGACCGCTCTCCACCGTCAGGTGCGCATTCGGGCGGCCCGGGAAATGTTTAACCAACTTCAACTTGAAAACATGCACCATTGGGAAAACGTTGTAGGCAGTGCCCGCCGTAACCAGCTTGATCGCATGTTCCCCAACCAGTTCCGCTACTCGGAAAGGGCCATGCCACATATGAGCTAACTTCCGCGCATAGCCTTCCTTGACCCGATCCAGATACAACCATACCGGGGAACCCGGCTCTATACCGTGCCCTCTGGCTCGGTCGTTGTTCTGATCGGCGCGGTCCTGGATTGCTTGCCGGAGGCGCTCGTTTACCTGTTTCCGTGCCAGTGAATAATGACGTTGTACCCCCATCCTCCAGCAGCGGGCATCTTTGTCGCGGCGTCTGGTACACCCTATTGGGATGGCAGCTTCCAAGGTGGATCGAGGATCCCATCCGTAAGCTAAGTAGAAGGGGGTGTCTCCCCTTACCCGATCGTACGACGAATTAATGGCGAAAACAAGTCTCTCCGCGTATTCGTCCCAGTCGCACTGATCCGCCTCCACCACATACATCTTGAGGGCTCTGGTCAGGGTCTGGACCATCCTTTCGGACTTCCCAGTCGCTTGAGGGCGGTAAGCCATGGTCGCGCTCTGTTTCTGTCCCAGGATCTTGTTGAAGGCTCGAATACGTCTGCCATAAATCCAGGCTCCCTATCATGCCGGGTGACCTCGCTCGCTCCGAAACGCCTAAACACACATTCCTCCTAACGTTGAGCAACCTGCTGAGCGGTACGTGCGGAACTGGCCTTTGCTATGACCAGTTCGGTAAACAAATCCGTCCAGATCAGCAGCTCTGTGTACCCATTTCGAGATTCAGGTAAGAATGGGATATGGTCCATCGCAATGACTTGAAAAGGATAGGTGGCCTGTATATTCCCAGGCGACCGCCCTCTAATGGTTGGCCGGTCCCTCCCTCTTTCACAAACCGGACAGTTTCCCACATAAGCTCGTACGCTGCGATAGAGGCCCCGCCAGTGGAAATGCGCCTTGATTTTATGATATGTCTGGTCGATGCCCTGATGTCCTCCTTCCAGACCCACGTGATTAATGATGGAGGACATCCGGTTGTAGGGTAGTAGGTACGACCAGCCGAGCCGATTTATCCCTCTCGATTTCTGGCTGGTCAGCATCTCGGTAGAAAACAACAACCCGTTTTCATCCGCTTCGTAGTCTGGGGCTAGTTTAAAGCATTCTTTAGCTTGTTCGGCGCTCACTTTATCCACTTCCCCTTTCAGGTATGCCTTGAGATCCACTATCCACCCCTCTTCGTCATGCGCTTGGAAAATCCGCTCTGCCCGTAACTGTTGCACTATCCCCTCACTCATTGCTTCCGGAGATGATGAGCCAGCGGCTGAAGAACGGCGCTTCTGCGACCGGGTGACGGCGTTCTCCTTTCTTTACACTTGCCGACCCGTCAAAACTCAGAACCATTTGTTCTTCCGTGGGTCCCACTGTTGATGGTGGTAGTATGATGGACTGTCGCGGCTGTTTCAGAGGCGCTATGGCTATCAGCGCTTCTTCCATTTCTGCCATTGGGGTAATGCTGGCCGCCAACGTGCCCAGTATCTCCTCTTCTCCTTTAGTACACTTGATGACTTCGAGAGACCCCTGAGACAGCAGAGCAGCACATCTACCCAGCCGGCCATCAATTCCATTTGCCGTCAGAAGCCATGACCGTCTGGATAGCACCTTGATAGGGCGAGACACCAGCATAGTAAAGCACACATCCAGGATCCGCAATAAGGCCAAAATTTCTTTATCCACTAGCCCATAGTTAACTTCATTATCCTTCAGAGTCCGGCTGGTGAACGTCACGGGACAATACACTCCGTTAGATCCTGCACAAGGGAAGCTGAGATAGCCCACTTGTTAGTATAGATGATGACCACAGGAACCTTATTAACATCAAAATGCTTCAGGACGGGTGTGGTCGCTATATTTGCTTTCAACATGCCAAAGGCTACCATCGCCCGGGTCATGTGATCATCCGGACCGGCCGCACAAAAATTTGGAAGCCGGCTGCCTGTCTGGGTAGACAGGGGCGGCATCTCATTAGTCGAAATTGCTGACCCGGGCGGCATCTCATTGACAGAAATAGTTGACCCGGGCAGCATATCATTGGCGGAGATAGTTGTTCCGGGTAGCATATCATTGGCTGATATTGCTAGATCTGTTAGCATTACTCCTTGCCGATCCCGCTCTCTCAACTTGTGGTAATCCACCTCCCGTAGCTCATACAAAACAGAAGCATAGGCCGCGAAATCCTCGATGAAACGACTGTAGTAATTCAAAGGATTGCATGGCCTTCAATGACCGCGAGAAAGGCAGATTACTCAAAGACTCCAAATCTTTCGGATTAGCTTCCAATCCGGCAATCGAAACCTGGTGACCCAAATAAGTCACCCTAGTTTTTCCCCAGAAACTCTTCACCACACCAATCGAAAGATTCCACTTTTCACACGTGATCATCAAATTTTCCACTTTTTCACATAGTAAATCCCAAGTAGTAGCCGTTACGAGAATGTCATCAATGTAGGACCGCCGCCTAAAAACCGAAATTTTTGGCTCGGGGTCCGGATCACCTTCGGCAAACACATCACCGACCAGGGCAGGATCTTGGTCCGCCTTGATCTTGAAATGTCCATACAACGCGAAATCTATTAGCCGCTGATAAATCTGCGGAGCATTCTTTAGGCCAAACGGCATCCGGTTTCACTCGAACAACCCGAAGGGCGTTACAAACGCAGAGATATCTTGTGCACGATCGGTCATAGAGACCACCCAGAATCCACTAGCCATGTCCAGCGAGCAATACCAAAAAACTTTATCCAGATCCTCCAGCAAGTCGTTTATCAACGGCATCGGGTAAACCATTAGCTTAGTCAGCCGGTTCGCCAGGCGCTAGTCGATACACAACCTTATATCCACCCCATTCTTCTTAATTATGATTACGATAGGCGACGCCCATGGCGAGGTGGACGGCTGGATTATCTTGGTGACCAGCAATTCTTTGATGAGCTCCGACAGTTTTTCCCGATACTGGGGGCGACTCATCGGCACCTTTGTGCCTCTGGCTTGGCGTTACCCACATCGCTGTCGCATACCGCCCCATGGGCGGCCGGAGGCAGCGCATTTCCAGGGCCAATCAGCAGTTGTTCCTTTTTTCATATGATGTCCTCCAGCCTGCTGATCTCTTCCGGGATGTTCACATCTGGGTCTCCGACTTATAGATCGTCGATAGTTACTGCAGGTGGGCAGGGGGTCACCTCCGGTAACACCGCCATCTGATCCTCCATGCCTTTGACGTATAGATCGCCCCCTTCATGAATGCAGACCTTGCCAGCTTCGGCTAATTCCGGATCCGGTCCAGCCGGATCGGTTGATCCGCCTTCGTCTTTTTTCGAATTCTGAGCGGCCGGATCGGTCGATCCGCCTTCGGCTATTTCCGACTTCTGATCGGCGGGATCGGTCAATCCGCCTTGGGCTATTTCCGACTTCTGATCGGCGGGATCGGTCGATCCGCCTTCGGCTATTTCCGACTTCTGCGGCGGGATCGGCCGATCCGCCTTTGGCTCTTTCCGACTTCTGCGGCGGGATCGGTCGATCCGGTATCATCTTGTTCTTCAAACCGCCCGGCATCGGAAGTGACTGCACACGTGTATTTCTGCCTTGTCTTCTCTTCTAATCTTGTCGTTCGTCCGTCTTCAGCGAGGTGAGCAAAACCAGTTCAGCAATCGGGGCAAGGTCTCTGATAATACGTTCAGACGGATCCGGCGATGGCCGGTTCCGCGTCAATATTTTAGAAGGGGTCCGATACTCTGGTTTAGCCACCATTGGAGTCTGGTCCTCTTCCACTACTTCCTCTTTGCTGACCAAATCGGTGGTTGCCTGAAAGGCCAGGTTTTGCCACTCGATATAGCGTCTTGAGCCAATAGTGACATGACCCGGTCGGCGGGGCACCTTGTCCTCGGCCAGCCACATTCCGGTGATCACATCTTCATGCAAGGTGAGGGGCCTTTCCGAGATATTGGTCACACTTACGTAGTTGAGATGACCATCCCCTTTGACAAACGAGGGTACCCAGCACTCGCCCCTGGTCAGCCATAACTTACTCCGTCGGTCGTGTGGTCGTACCATTACTTCCACCGCTTTTCTCACTGGCACCGTTACATACTGACCTAACTTGAGGAACTGGACGTGGGCCCCATATAAGGGCCGACGCCCGGCGAGCTGGATCTGCACCTCATCCAGTTACGTCAATGTTCCATGCGATAAATCCAATCGTATGCCGGCTGGGACCATAAAGTCCATACCCAGAATTGCATCCTGCCCAGCCAGCTTGCCTACCCATGCGGTAAAGTAATACACCAAAGACCCAGCCAACGTAATCTTAACTCTTGTCCTTCTTTGGGTCATGTATGAACTTTCTCCAATGCCGATACACTCCTGCCTCTTCGTCTCGTCTATTTCACACTCCACCTTACGAGCAAAGGTGGTGTCCACGATAGACACTTCCGCGCCAGAGTCGAACAGCATGGTAGCCTTCTGGTTATTGATTTTGCCATCCGCCTTGGCTTGCTTGAACCACTTATCCGGCGAATGGTATTTCCAAAAACCTCGCGACTCGGCGGGTAACAGATTCATTTCCATAAGCACTTCAGACCGAGAATATTCGTCCGTCCGTATACTTCTCACCAAGAAGGGGTCAGCCGTGCTGCCCGGGGACCGGATGACGTAATCGTCAAACTTACATGTATTGTCGGTTACGCTTTGCTTTGCTTCTTGATTATCCTCCTTACCGACATATTCATAGATACTAACACTAGACCGCTCGGCTGAACCAGATTCCAACCTGGCGAGCGATCTAGTTTAACATCTTTTCCACCACGGCCGGCAACATTCCAGCATGCTTGGTCGGGACGTACCACTTCTTCATCTGGTTGTAGAATTCTTCAAAAGGGCACAGTCCCGCCTCGTGCACTTCCCCGCAAGTCTTGCAGGTAAACAAACAGTGTTCCGCCGGATGTCCTTTCCTTTCGCACTTCTTGCAGGTCAGCCGCTTCCAACCAACAGCTCCGGTCGTTATGCTTGATGGACCCACAGTGGGTACATTTCCGTCGGGGGTAATCCTGGTCAGTTCGAGCCGGAAAACCCTTCGGCTGACTGGACCCAGCTGGCAGCCTGGATGGCTGACTGGCTTCCGCCGAGAACAGGTACCGGTACTGCTCCTCCTCGGACTCGGCCCCTGACCGCTGGTACTCCTCTTCCGAGCTAGTAGCATTCAAATCTCGGGCGACCATGCGGACGGCTCGGGCCGTCCTGGTGGATGGCGGCCGGATTCCTTGATCCGATTTAAAACGGGACTTGAACCGGCCAGTTCCAACTGCTGCCTTGGGGCCTCGCTTCTTCGCTCTTTGGTAGGTGCGCAGCGTCAATTTTATCTCCGTGGTATTCTACAATCGCAGTAACGCCAGCTGGTCCGCTAGCTCCCGATCGTCCAACGTGCTGATAAAATGCTCTACATGTTCCCGAGCGGCTTCCGACCGGCTGTCATCTTCTTTAACCGGGATATTGGCCCTCGTGCCAGCGCCATTTAGGCAATGAAGGTACTCCAGAGGGGTCTCGTCCGCCCGCTTATTGGTGTGGAAATATTGGCGCGCCACCGACATTCCAGATCCACAATATTGCTCTCCAAACGCTTCAACCAATTCCTTCCAATTATCTCGGACTTCCCGGCTGAGCTGTTGGATCCAGTTTTCTGCTGGACCCTTCATTAGGTCTCCGAAGATCAGACACTTCTCATAGTCCGGCGTCCGGTCTCTGAGAAATGCCGACTTCGTCTTGCTCAGCCTTTCTCGGGCTTGGTCATCGTCTATGGTGGAGCCGATTTCCAAATCCATGACCAAAGTCTTGGGCAGAATCCGGATACCCACTGTCCCGGACGACCAACTATCGGAGGGGGTACTCCGTCGATCCTGATCAGCATCAGAATCAGATGAATCACCGTTATGGTGACTGATCTGATCCTCCCGGTCATCAGACCTGTCTGCATGCGCGTCAGGATCTATGTTTATCTTCATCTCACCTTGTGTACCCGTTGATCGGGGGTGGTTACACTCACTTAGGTGGACTCGGTGACGAAAACGATGATCTTGATCAGGTGGGAGGGGATGACCTTCTCGAGACGGGGGTGTCCTCCGGTGGAAATCGTCACCGGAGAACGGGTTGGGGTCGATACTTAATCAGTATCTAGGCACTGATCAGGAAAGTTCGTCTGATCAGGCCAGCCAATGAGAGAGAGATAATAAGAAACCAAGAGAACGCGATCAAACCACGATCTTCCACAGTAATCCACAAACGTTATCTCCACAAAACCTTTTCCAATATTATTGACGTGTTCCAAACACGTGTGTGTTGAGGGTGAGGTTCGATCACCTAAAACAAACCCGTCGGGGGCCTTCCGGTAAGCCAAAATGCGTCTAAGCGCGTCATAACCGGGAAATAAATGAGCAAGAGGGGATCAATCAACCCTGTGCTCCCAATGACCGCAACACGTGGCGGAGCGACTCTTTGCTTTTGGGGGGAAAATCAAAACCTGTTATTTTATATGCAATGTCCTACCGTACACCAACTCATGCCTGACTTATACTTCGAACCTATTTACTTCGTCGCACGGTTACGTAACACCCTCTTGCCCATCCTGGCTGCACCTTCAAGCTGATCTGTACCACTTCTGCCCTGATCACGACCCGACTCCTAGAAAGATCTTCAACCCATCCCGATCTTCGATAAACCTCCTTGAAACCACTTGAGATCTGCTCTTCTAACACTTGTCCACTTCGTATCCAGCCCGACTTAACCGAGAACTCCCCTTGCCTTCGCATTTGCACGCCGGTTTGAAGCTGATCAGCCCCGATCACGATCGGCATAGCGATCAGCCGAGTGATCAGGCGGTGATCAGGGCGATCAGCCCTTGATCACCTCGGGAACCCTCTGAGTCACCATCGCAACGACTTTATTCATCTGTTCAGCCATACTTCCGACCTTCATACCCTGTCGGGGCGACCATATAACACCGATCTCGGCTGATCAGGCCTGATCAGGCCTTGCCACGTCATCTTCGGACAAACCCATAGGTTATCATCACTCACACAACCTGTCACTCCACACGCCCGACTTCATTCCACATCTAATCTTCATTGCCCGGGCATAATCAGCCGATCAGGCCGTAACTTCGTGTCATGATCAACTTCAACCACTATACCATTCATAGATCGGCTAGACGGCTGTCCTTGACACGTCATGTCAACAGTTGCTCACCTCGTTTTACATCCACGGGAACTCCACTTAGTAATTGTGATAACGATCGTGATCGTGATCTCCATCGTTCCATCAGTGTCTGGGACTGGGCGTAATGACAGTACTTGACTGATTTCTTCACATCGTGAATATCCGTTATCCGCCACTTAACTGTGATCAACCTTTTCCCACCCATCAACCGTCATATGTTGATGGGTGTTCCATCGTCACCAATCAACGGCCATGTGTGGTCCACTTCGTTCTCAACATTTTCTGATCGCTTTATCACAGCCGCCCCTGAGACTAACTGTAGCCGCGCAGCGACTGCAGTTCGACTCATTCACCTTCTAATTTCCTCTTTGACGATCACCATGGTTGACTCGAGCCGATCTTCCCTTCCTTCTTCGTCGTCTTCGGCTGCCCGCCCGATCACTGCCTCGCCTTCCATTTCCAGTTCGACTGATCCCGCGACCGCCCCGATCGCGACTTCGGCGCCGATCACTACCAGCTGCATCCGTCCCACGACAACCATGACTCCGTATCGCCCGCCTTGGAATCCCCCCGCTCGACCTTCTTCAGATCGCCCCCTCCGTTACTTGGAACAGCTCGCTCGTCTAATAGATGGATCGGGTCCACTCACGTTGGGGTCCGTTGAAGCTTGCCGACTACGGTCGGAACTCCGAAGTGCAATTCCCGAGTTGGTTTCTCTATATGATACCAATCGGGCACTTAACGCTGAGTTATCCGACCGTCGGATCGTTGCCGATACCTTGGCACATGATTCTGCTGATCTGGCTAGCCAGCTGTCGTCTCTTCGGCTAGATCACGACCGACTTGACCAAGACTTACGAAACATGACTGATCGCGTTCAGAGTTTGACGATGGAGCGTGATCAGCTATCAGCTGACCTCGCTGCTCTGCGCCTCTCCAGACTTTCGGACACCGTCGCCTCTTTACAGTCGCTGATCGGTTCGCTGACTATTACCATCCGCCATCAAGGTACGTTTATCCCGTTCACTTCTTCTGTAACCCGTATATGACTCTTCATGTTTATTTCCAGACGAACGTATTGAGGCGATGAAAGACTCGATGGTCGAGATGGTGGACCATCTACAACGGCTCAATGATCACCGTCTCGACCGTGATCAGCTGCTTCGCGACAATATCTGCACTGCCGAGGACGTAGAGCGTCGGGCAGTCGAGGTTCGCTACTCGGATGAGCAGGTCCAGCTCCTGGTCAAGCAACTTTCCGATTCTCGCATCGGCCGCGCCGACATACAGAAAAGGTAGTGCGAGAGTTGGAAGGCAGCTGAAGATTGCCGGCGCGAGCTTAATCTTGCTCGGGTTAAACTTGAAACCCTAGAGCTCGATGATCGCGCCTGGCTCCAGCATAAAGCCGACTTGAGGAACCTTGCGGTGCAGACTATGGAGAGGTGGACCAACCCGAACACCGGTTCGGAGTCAGTTCGGAGCGCTTTACAACGGCTTCCTGAGCTGATCAGCTCCTTCACTCGGTCTGGAACACCACCACAGTCTTCCGAGCCTGCCCCGCCATCACCAGCGTCTTCCGTCGCTTCCTTGCCGGCCCATAGTGCTGGTCAGCCCGTGATCAGCACTGCAGCGGCTTCTGCGTCTACTCAATCCCGTTCACCAGCGACTTCGAGATCAGTCCCTTCGGTGTTAGGTTCTGCGAAACGCAAACGGACCAGCTCGTCAAAGAAGAAGATGACTCCCGCCAAGCGCTCTCGTCTCATGGTTGACTCGGACGATGAGTCGACTGATCTGGACGAGAGGACGTTGTCTGTTCTGTCCCGATCGCGCAGTACTGATCGCCGTGCTCCAGTGCCAACCCTGTCAGGCGTGAATTCGCTGACCCAGGCCAGCGCTTTGCTTGAGTCCGAGGACGAGGACGACGATGATCTCGAGGAGGAAACACCGGCTCCGGCTGATCCCAACGTTCCTCCACCGGCCAATAGGGCAGTGATCGCCCCACCACTCAATTTCACGGGCGTTTTCATCCCGGCGAGCCGATCGTCGATCGAGCAGGACGATTACAGCTATAATCCGAACCAAAGGTTCATGGATTTATACGTCGTCATGCAGGGCAAGCCGACTTCTGCTCACATGGCCACCCGGAAACCTTGGAGTGCTGATCAGGTATGGGATCTGACGCCTCAGGTTCTTGCTGTGAGGCAGAAACTCGTCCCTCGCTTGTGGTCCCGCCCGCCAGGCTGGATCTTTCCGACAAGATCGCCGGCGCCCAAAGACAAGCAGTGGCAACCGGGGGTGCTGACCAGAGGCGCTATTGAGCTTCTGATCGATTCAGCACCTTGGGATGTCCTCATGACACCTATGCCCGGGCTGGCGTTTCCCAATCACCCCTGGTTTGTTGATCTGCAGGGACGTTTGGCCCTGTATTACCAGGAACATATTCAAGCGATATGGGAGGCGACCCACCATTTCCCGATCACGGCGGCGATGCGCAAGGACGCGTGGATCGAGCATTACCATCATGCTCGCAAGCGTCGACGCACCAAAGCCGGGGCTGCCTGGGCCGCGATCTGCGATCATGTTGTCAACGGGATTCAGCGCGGCGAGTGCGATCTGGACGTTTTCTTGTTTCCTGCTGTGCTGCATTTACCTGTTCGTCGGGCGGGATCGCGAGGGCTCAAGGCTGACGGCAGGGAGTGGTATCCCGGTTATGGACATCCAACTCCGGTCGCCACGTTGCGTGATTGCCTGATCTGGACCGATCAGCAGGAGCCTTGGCGGAACCAGTTCCGATCAAGCCCCATGGATCATCCAGGGTTCGCGGTTTCTCGCCTGCGCACGAAGTATGGCCCGTGATCGTCGTGAGAACCAGCTTTCGTTTCGTTTTTCCATAATCATTAATATATCACGACAGTTCTTGATGATTTTCACGTTCCATATTCACACTTCCTGTTCAGGTCCCACTATTGTCTCCATCTTGTATGTCGATCGCTCACATGTATGCAAATATAGTTCTCGTGCATTATATGTATATATATGCATCCATTTACTCCAAACCAGCTCAACCACCCTGATCTCCACTTGCTCGACCATTACATTTGGCTGATCGGTCACAATGTGTCAACCCAGGCTATTGAGATTCCTGGTTGCCCTCATCGTGGGTTTGCATCACTCTAAATCGATTTCGTCTTACCCGATCACGTTCAAATTCTCATAATAAAGCTCCACAGTTCAGATCAAGTTCATCTACCCACTCGGGATCGTCATAACCCTTCCACCGAACCAAGTAATCACGATGGGTTCGGCCAAATCGGGTCCTCTTGCCTGATCGGGTATCCAAAATCTTTTCCACTTCAAATTCGTTCTGGTCCAACGTTCTTTCCCAACTGTCTTCTGGCAAGAGAGCTTCGTCGAAGTCAAACCTTGGCTGATCATCGCATGAAAGCCTGGTTTTAGGCCGATCAGTGTATTTCCGAACCAGTTTCAGCTTCGACAAGTGGACGATCGGGAAAATTCCGTAACCGGTACCTGCAGTAATCAACCGAGCGGCATGATCACCGATCCGTTCGGCTATACGGAACGGTCCATGCCACAGATGTGCTAACTTCTTGGCATATCCTTCTTTCACGCGATCCAAGTAAAGCCAAACTCTTGATCCCGGCTCGATATTATGCGAATCGGCCTGATCATTGTTCCGATCAGCTCTTTCTTGGATGGCCCTCCGCAATCGTTCGTTGACTTGCTCCCGCGCATGTTGGTAGTGACGTTGGAGTCCCATACGCCATCGACGAGCTTCGCGATCTCGACCTCGGGTGCATCCAACAGGGATCACCGACTCGATGGTAGATCGGGGGTCCCAACCATACGCCAAGTAGAACGGAGTATCTCCCCTGATCCGATCGAAAGAGGAATTCAACGCAAACACCAGTCTCTCTGCATATTCATTCCAATCTTGTTGAGCGGAGTCCGCGACATACATCTTGATAGCTCTGGTTAGCGTCTGTACCATCCGTTCGACTTTACCATTCGCTTGCAGACGGTATGCCATGGTCGCGCTCTGTTTCTGGCCAAGCATCTGATTAAAAGATCGGAACACTTCGGCCATAAAACCTGGTTCGCGATCATGCCTGATCACTTCACTGGCTCCAAACCGTCGAAAAACACATTTTTCGTAACTGCAAGCGACTTGTTGGGCTGTTCGGGTAGATCCCGCTTTCGCGATCACCAATCCCGTGAACAGATCAGTCCAGATCAGCAACTCTGTGTTGCCCTTGAACGATTTTGGCAGGGACGGTATGTGATCCATCGCTATCACTTGGAAAGGGTAGGTCGCCTGGATATTTCCAGGTGATCTACCCCGGATATTTGGCATACCTTTTCCAGTTTCGCAATCCGCACATGTCCCGACAAACTTTTGTATACTTCGATATAAGCCCCTCCAATGAAAATGTTTGCGAATCCTGTGATACGTTCGACCTACGCCCTGGTGGTCACCCTCTAAACTGACGTGATAATGGTGTAAGATATCAGCTTGTAAAGTCTCCGGGATCACGAGCCTTGCCGATCGGTCCAGATCTGCATCGGCCTGATCAGCTTGAACATAGTAAAACAATAGATCATTTTCGTCGATCTCGTAGTTGGACGCGATCTTGGCACAATCTTTTGCTTCACCCTGGCTCAACTTCTCCAGATCACCCTTTAGAAACGCCTTCAAATCAACGATCCATTTTTCCTCGTCTTGTGCCTTGAGAATTCTTTCGATCCGCATCTCCTGTACTATTTCTTCTGTTAGGCTTTCTCGAGAGAGTGATCTGTTAGGTGGTGATCTGGTTCGCGATCTCGTCATGATCGAGATCTGGGCTGCTTCCTTTTCATCTTCCACACGGATCAGCTCAGGCGGCCTATTGATCTCCACCATTTCTTCCAGCAATGCTTGATCAGTAACTATTGATCCGGCCTGATCACGCATGGACAAACTGGCGAGGTGATCTGAACTCCAATTCCAATCACGTTTCACATGTAAGAGATCATGCCTTGGCCATCCACGTAAAGCTTTCATAGCGCGATCGTTCAGTAGCTTCAAACGCGGTGCTGTACAGTCGATCTCTTCAGTGATCTGCTGAATTACCAGGTTTGAATCTCCGCATATGATTACTCTTCCGATCTTTTGCTCTTGCAAGAGATCCAAACCTAGCAGCAGACCACGATATTCGGCCTCATTGACCGTGATACCTGGAGTATAATCTGAACCGGCCGATATAACAGTCCATTCAGGCAGTTTCCATAACAGCGCGCTATAAGCCCCCACGCCTTTCTTCACACTCGCTGATCCGTCGAAACTTACAACGATCAGATTTTCCTCCGAGCCGACGATCGGTGGGGGTTTAGTGATCGATTCTCGTGGTTGCTTCCGGGGAGCCACCTCGATCAGGGCTTCATCGACTTCTGATCGGGGCGTGATGCTGGCTGCCAGTGTTCCAAGAATTTCTTCTTCGCCCTTGGTTACTTGATGATCTCCAAAGTCCACTGAGATAACACCGCTGCTCATCGCCCCAGTCTCCCGTCTAGACCACTCGCTGATAGTAACCACACCAAACTAGATCGCCTGGATAATACCTTAATTGATCTAGTTACTAGCATAGAGTAGCAAACATCCAATACACATAATAATGCTAGCACCTCCTTATCCACAATACCATAGTTAACTTCGTTCGGTTTTAATGTTCGGCTTGTGAACGTCACCGGGCAATAAACTCCGTCGTGATCTTGGACCAGTGCGGCTGATATTGCTCATTTACTGGCATATAGGATCACCACGGGAATCTTCTCCGGATCGAAGTGTTTCAATATCGGCGTCGAGATCATCTTCGCTTTCAACATACTGAAAGCTACCATAGCTCGCTTCATATGGTCCTATGACCCTGGATCAGTTCGATCGATCAGTGATCCTGTCTTGAGATTCAATTCAGTAACTCCGGTTTCACGATCAGTCTCACTTAGTGATCTTCCCACTCGATCACGTTCTCGTAGCCCATGATAATCCACTTCCTTCAGTTCATATAGTATAGCGGCGTAAATTGAGAAGTCTTCGATAAACCGGCTATAATAATTCAGAGATCCGAGAAAGGATTGCATGGCCTTCAGTGATCGGGGGAAGGGCAAGTTGCTGAGAGCAGCCAGATCTTTCGGGTTTGCCTCCAGACCTTGGATGGACACGTTATGGCCGAGGTAAGAGACCTTGGGTTGACCCCAGAAACTCTTGACCACACTGATCGACAAATTCCAGCGCTCGCAGGTGTTCAGGAGTCGTTCGACCTTATCGCATAGCATATCCCAGGATGTTGCTGTGATCAAGATGTCATCTATATATGATCGCCTTCCCAACACTAATCGGCCTTGATCTTGGTCTGGTTCACCTTCCGTAAACACATCATGTAGATCGGTGGCTTCCCGATCAGCACTGATCTGGAAATACCCATAGAGAGCATTGTCAATCAGCCTCTGATAGATCTGTGGGGCATTCTTTAATTTAAACGGCATCCAATTCCATTCAAAAAGTCCGAAGGGTGTAACGAAAGCCGAGATCTCTCGAGCGCGATCAGTCATCGAAACCACCCAGAAACCACTAGCCATATCCAGCGAACAAAACCATAGAACTTTTTCCAGATCTTCTAACAAATCATTGATCAGGGGCATCGGATAGACCATCAACTTCGTGAGGCGATTCACCATTCTTTAGTCGATACACAATCGAATATCAACCCCATTCTTCTTAATCACGATCACGATCGGTGATGCCCACTGCGATGTTGATGGTCGGATGATCTTTGTACTCAGCAAACCCTTGATCAAATCGGATAACTTTTTCCGGTATTGAGGTGCAACTTTACGACAACGCTGAGCGATCGGCCTCGCATTTCCCACGTCTATATCACAAACAGCTCCGAATGCGGCTGGGGGTAGGGCGTTACCTTTCCCCATCAGTAAGTGGCGTCTTTTCCAGATGATCTTCTTTAGCTGATCGATCTGCTCGGGAGTGTTCACTTCAGGATCACCGACCTGTAGATCTTCCATGGTGACATCTGGCATATTGGGCGATACTTCCGGTAAAACGGCCATCTGCTTCTCGATACCTTCGATGTACTGATCGCCACCTTCATGTATACACACTTGTTCGTCAACCTGATCTGCCTTTTTCTGATCGGTGTCATCTTGAGTCGCTCCTTGTAGGTCACTCGACTGATGGTCTACTTCGGGTTCACCTTCCTCCATAATGACTTCGGCAGATTCATCCTCCTTTTCCTTCTCATGATCGTGCTTGAACTCTTCACTGTCCTTTCCGCTAGCTGGGTCCGTTGTTTTCGGTGAGCCGGGCCTAATAATACTCAATATCTGTGGACCTTCTTTGACCCGGCTTTCCCCTGTCGCTTCGATCGGTGGTCTCCTGATCAGCAGCTTGGTCGGCGTAGGATATTCCGGCTTCTCGACCATAGGTGAAGTATCTTCATCCGCTAAATCTTCGTCACTGATCAGGTCCGTGGTGGCTTGATAAGCCAGATTCTGCCATTCAATGTATCTTCGTGATCCCACTGAAACATATCCGATCTGTCGAGGTACTTTCCCTTCGGGTAACCACATCCCTAAGATCATGTCTTCGTGGACGATCAGCGGCTGATCGGATATATTCGTAACCCTGATGTAACTTGATCTGCCGATACCTTTAACGAACGTTGGTACCCATCGTTCACCACGGGTTAGCCACAATTTCTGTTGCCGATCACTCGGCCGAATCATGACATCGACTGATCGGGACACCCCGATGTTCTCGTACTGACCCATTTTTAGCATCCGTACATGAGTACCATACAAAGGTCGTCGGCCGGGTAACTGAATCTGCACTTCATCCGGCAGAGTCAGGGTTCCATGAGACAGGTCAAGTACTGGCTGGTACCATAAAATCCATTCCCAGTATTGCGTCTAGACCGGCTAGCCGGCCAACCCAAGCGTTAAAATAGTAGACCAGGGATCCTGCCAAGGTGATCTTAACACGTGATCGTCGTTCCGTCATATATGAACTTTCGCCGATCCCAACACATTCTTGCCTCTGGGTACTGTCTATACGACATCCCACCTTACGAGCAAAGGCGGAGTCGATGATCGAGACTTCTGCCCCAGAGTCAAATAGAATAGTGGTTTTTTCATTGTTGATCTTTCCATTAGCTTTAGCCTGTTTAAACCACTTGTCGGGGGAGTGATACTTCCAGTATCCTCGGGATTCGCCGGGAAGTAGATCCAACTCCATGATCACGTCCGATCGGGAATACTCACCCACTCTGAGACTGTAGATCGGACATCGACGATATTAGAACATGTATTGTCGGTTATCTTCTTTTCCTCAAACTTATCTCCGCTACCGACATATGCATAAATGCAGAACGTAGATCGCTCGGCTCGAACCAGATTCCAACCTGGCGAGCGATCTAGTTTAACATCTTCTCGACATCTGGTGGAAGTATACCAGCATGTTTAGTCGGCACATACCACTTGCGCATCAGATTAAAAAATTCTTCAATAGGGCAGGCACCAGCGTCATGAAGCTTCCCAGAGGTCTTGCATACGAAAAAAACAATGATCAGAAGGATGACCCTTACGATCACATTTTCCACATGTAATTCTCTTCCAGCAATCAATGTCTCCACGTTTGGTCGACCCACAATGCACACATTTCTTACGAGATCGGTCCTGATCAGGTTGAATACCACCAGGTTTCCGTCCATCCATGCCATTAGCCGATGATCTCGGGTGATACACTGGCTCCGTCGTAAAGATATGACGGTACTGTTCCTCGTCCGAGCTCAGACTTGACTGACCACTTTCCTCTTCCGAACCTGAACTGTCTGGGTGTGGCTTTGACCGGTACCGGTTCGATCCTATCTCGACCTTGGGCTGTCGACTTTTGGCTCGCTGCAGCGTCCTCAGAGTCAGTTCCAGTTGCTCTGAGTCCTTTATACGGAGCAGGGTTAGCTGATCAGCCAGATCACGATTATCCAGAGTACCAATGAAGTGTTCGACATGCTCGCGAACTATATCCGGGTGTCGTGGGTCCTTGATCGGCATTTTCGCGCGTAGACCAGCAACATTCAGCCGATGTAAGTATTCGATCGGCGTCTCGTCGGATCTTTTCTTCATGTGGTAATACTGTCTAGCGACAGACACCCCCGAGTTGCAATACTGTTCTTCAAACTCTTCACCCAAACGAGGGCACTTCAAACGCACTTCTCGACTTAGCTGTTTAAGCCAGTTCTTGGCCGGACCTTTCATTAGATCAGCGAAGATCAGGCATCTTTCACCTTCCGGTGTCTTGTCCCTCAGAAAACCTGATTTAGTCCGACTTAACCAAGCTCTAGCCTGATCATCATCCATATCCTTGCCGGTAAAATCTTTTAATTCCGAGATCGCAGACATTCGCACTCGGGTGATCGTTCCGGAATCACTGTCAAATGCCTGCGCGGAGGCCATATTCGCCCTACGAGGCATCTCAATGTCCAGATCATCCGGATCGAAATGCTGACTGATCTCACCTTCTGACTCCATGTCCACATCACTCCGTGGGGGTGATCTGTGAAATCGATCTTGGTGATCGGCCTGGCATATCGATCGAACAATTCCGGCTGATCGGACTGATTCCATATCCACGTCCACGGGTCTCTTGACCGGTTTCTCAGCGGATTGATTCATGTTCGATGCTGATCGCCATGGTTGTCCTTGCCCAGGTGTGTACTGAGGTAATCCATATTGTTCACTCGCAAATCGATTCATCATAGTCGCGAACATGGTTCTCATTTGCTCTGGGATCTCCGGCATGTTGGTATGACCAGTGCTGGGAGTCGGATTGTTCTGTGGGACTTCCTGAGCATCTTCAAAACTATCGTCCGATCCGACTCGACCAGGTTCAGGCTTCCTCTTCCTGTTCTGCGACTCGATTTTGGGGTCGATCTGCTTGATCCCTTTCGGGCCCAGCGTCATACGTGTTATTCCAACCGAGGAGTCGGTGGAGTCCGCTCCAGATTGTGATGACGATTGATATATCGACTCAATATCCATAGGATATTCAACCAACTGCGATCGGTGTGAAGGATCCGCGATCGGCGACTGAACCACGGGGTTCGCCCCGAGTAACGAGGCAAGGTGATCATACAGAGTTGTCATAGCTTCTCTGATCGTCCCTTGGTCCAGATCGAACAGCATATTCGCGTCGAAAGCACCAGTAGTGAAACCAACTTCGTCGATCTGCGCCAAGAGGTTCCTGCCCAGATCAAGTTGACTGCCTGTGATCACCGGCCGGGTCGCCCGACCTTCCAGCTTCCCGATGATCTTGGGTTTTATGATCTTCATCACTCGGTTGGTAGCCAGGAACTTGTGAAACTCTCGGAGATAGAACAGTCGTTCCACGTCTTGAACAGTGGTCTTCTCGGCTGATTCGGTCTTCTGTTCGTCTTCCTCGAAGGTCTTCGGCTTAGTTTTTTTTCCACATATTTTTTAGGTGGATCACAATGATCCGCCCCCATGTTTTTTCTGTCTTTTTCCATTTTTTTCTTATGCATAGGATCAAGGTTAACACCTCGATCCTTTCCTGGGTTATAGTCAACTTTACTATAACCCAGATCGGCCCCGATCGGGGCCATGTGGGGAGTTGTTTCATCTTTAATCTCGACCTGGCACTCCACCAGACCAGGTCGATCATCGCTTCCTTTAGAAATGGACAGCATCGGAGGCGATACGCCTTCCTCCAATACACCCGAAAAAGTTTCCTCCACTTTGATTTTCACATCTTTTTCATCATCAAAGGAATCACGGTGATATCCTGAGTCACCAAGTGATCCGGACACGCGCACCATTGTGGTGGAGCCGATTTCCAAATCCATGACCGAAGTCTTGGGCGGAATCCGGATACCCACTGGCCCGGACGACCAACCATCGGAGGGGGTACTCCGTCGATCCTGATCAGCATCAGAATCAGATGAATCACCATTATGGTGACTGATCTGATCCTCCCGGTCATCAGGCTGGTCTGCATGCGCGTCAGGGTCCATGTTTATCTTCATCTCACCTTGTGTACCCGTTGATCGGGGGTGGTTACACTCACTTAGGTGGACTCGGTGACGAAAACGATGATCTTGATCAGGTCGGAGGGTTTGACCTTCTCGAGACGGGGGGTGTCCTCGGGTGGAAATCTTCACCGGAGAACGGGTTGGGGTCGACACTTATTCAGTATCTAGGCACTGATCAGGAAAGTTCGTCTGATCAGGCCAGCCAATGAGAGAGAGATAATAAGAAACCAAAAAAACGCGATCAAAGCACGATTTTCCACAGTAATCCACAAACGTTATCTCCACAAAACCTTTTCCAATTTTTTTGACGTGTTCCAAACACGTGTGTGTTGAGGGTGAGGTTCGATCACCTAAACAAACCCTGTGCTCCCGATGACCACAACACGTGGCGGAGTGACTCTTTGCTTTATTTATATATGCAATGTCCTATACCTGTGTACCGTACACCAACTCATGCCTGACTTATACTTCGAACCTATTTACTTCGTCGCACGGTTGCGTAACACCCTCTTGCCCATCCTGGCTGCACCTTCAAGCTGAACTGTACCACTTCTGCCCTGATCACGACCCGACTCCTAGAAAGATCTTCGACCCATCCCGATCTTCGATAAACGACCTTGAAACCACTTGAGATCTGCTCTTCTAACACTTGTCCACTTCGTATCCAGCCCGACTTAACCGAGAACTCCCCTTGCCTTCGCATTTGCACGCCGGTTTGAAGCTGATCAGCCCCGATCACGATCGGCATAGCGATCAGCCGAGTGGTCAGGCGGTGATCAGGGCGATCAGCCCTTGATCACCTCGGGAACCCTCTGAGTCACCATCGCAACGACATTATTCATCTGTTCAGCCATACTTCCGACCTTCATACCCTGTCGGGGCGACCATATAACACCGATCTCGGCTGATCAGGCCTGATCAGGCCTTGCCACGTCATCTTCGGACAAACCCATAGGTTATCATCACTCACACAACCTGTCACTCCACACGCCCGACTTCATTCCACATCTAATCTTCATTGCCCGGGCATAATCAGCCGATCAGGCCGTAACTTCGTGTCATGATCAACTTCAACCACTATACCATTCATAGATCGGCTAGACGGCTGTCCTTGACACGTCATGTCAACAGTTGCTCACCTCGTTTTACATCCACGGGAACTCCACTTAGTAATTGTGATAACGATCGTGATCGTGATCTCCATCGTTCCATCAGTGTCTGGGACTGGGCGTAATGACAGTACTTGACTGATTTCTTCACATCGTGAATACCCGTTGTCCGCCACCTTTTCATCGTAACTGTGATCGGCCTTTCCCACCCATCAACCGTCATATGTTGATGGGTGTTCCATCGTCACCAATCAACGGCCATGTGTGGTCCACTTCGTTCTCAACATTTTCTGATCGCTTTACCACACGTCCATGTCTCGTCCAGTGGAATCTTTTAGCTCGGACGTGGCCGACATCCGTACCCTTGTAATCTCCCCTGAGTCCGGATCGAACGCTTGGGCCGAGGCCACTTTGGCTCGGCGAGCCATCCCCAGGTCCAGGTCATCCGGATCGTAGTGGTACTTGGCCGACTTGACAGATTTCATATCCACGTCGCTAAGAGACAGCTTCCTATTCGTTGGCCGCCGTCCGGTTCGGTGACCTGTCTGGCGGCGTGGCGGGACGGCACGGGGCTCGCTCTTCTTGGACTGCACTGACTCCATGTCTTCGTCAATCGGCTCCCTCGCATTGTACTGGACTGGCTCGGGCGCCCGACTCCCACGACGAGCCGGCTGGTCCGGTGACCCCGGACTGCCGCGGCTGACACCCAACCGACGCTGCTCTTCCAAGTATCGCTCCATCATCGCCGAAGACATGTTATGCAGGTGAACCGGCACTTGAGGGCTCGCCTGGGGATCTGCTGGCGGGGCGACTTGGGGGCAGCAGGGCTGCCGGATCGACATTCCTTTTTAATCCGCCCGTCCACGTCTTCATCCTTCGGCTCTGGATCCGCCGTCACCGTCCGGGTCTGTACGCTGTACTGACTGGCTTTCTTCCCCTCGGGCGTATCCGGATCTTGATATCCTTCAAACCTCACGGCTGTCGCCACACGCGCTGCTCCCCTCGGGCCAAGCGTCATACGGAAAATACCTACCGATGAGTCAGTTGAATCCGCTTCTGATGGGGCAGACTCGTACTGAGAAGAACGCGAGTGTATTCCGGCCGGTTTGCTTGCTGCCGGTGGCGAGGACGGCACCACTCCGGTTGTCGCTGTCATCTTCTTTGACGAAGAATAGCCCACTAACGGTCGTGCAGTGCGCTGGATGCCTCCTTCAACTTGTCTGCCTTCAGGTCGAAAAGCTCGCTCGGATCGAACACGCCGGTGTTAATGCCGGCTTGTTTGAGTTGGTGGAATAGTCCTCTAATAAGGGACACGTGCCGTCTGAGAGGGCTGGGGGAGAGACGGGACCTTTTAATCCGCCTAGGATTTTCGGACGTGTTATCTTGAGCACCTTATCCGTCCGCAAGAACTGCCCCAACTTGTGAAGATAGCGGGAACGCTCGAGATCGGTATCCGTAACCTTCTGTGATAGGCCGTCCAACTTTTCTTCTTCTTGTTCTTCGAAACGCGGCCTATCTTTGCGGGTTGGATAATCCGATTCCTGCCAATCCGGTCGTTTTAGGGGTAGGTAGCCCGGATCATGACTTGATCCCGATCCGGCCAGCTTCCCACTCCGGTCGTATCCGACTTCCGCTTCTTATTTCTAATTTTTTTCTTCTTTTATATCTATAATATGTATTTGTTTGTTAGGATCATGGTCGAAACCATAATCCTTCCTCGGACAATGGTAACTTGCACCATAATCCGATCCGGCTCCATCTGGGGCATATCGGCCGGTACTACAGTGAGTAGTACCGTAATCCGGTCCAGTACCATAATCCAACCCCGGCGGAGCCTCTAGGGGAGTAACTTATTCTTTAATGTCGACCTCGAACTCCCCCAATCCGAGTCGACCATCGCATCCTTCCATCTTCAGCAGCATTGGGGGCGATATGCCTTCCCCCAATGCACCCGACACAACATTTTCAACAAATTTGACAGGTTTAGGTATTTCGCCCACTAGGGACTCGCGGTGATATCCAGGGTCACCAAGAGATCCGGGCATGCGCACCATTGTGGTGTAGTCGCTCTCAGAAATTCCTTCTGAGATGCGAACTCCCACGGGGGGCCAGAGGACTGACTGTCGGCGGGGGTGCTCCGTCCATCCGAGTCATGATCCGATCCGGCATCGACCGGCTGGATCGGTCACTTCCATAACCTTGGTCGGGACGACTTGAATGATCCATGTTCGAAAAGCTCACCTTGTGTACCCGTTAGCACTGGCGGTTGCGCTCTCTTGATAGACCCTAGGGCGAAAAGTGAAAAGTCCGTCGAATGAGGAGACGAGGGTTAGGACTAGGGGTAGCTCCTGGGCGGAAATCTTCACCGGGGAGCAGGATTGGCAATATACTTGAAGTTTGTATACTGCGTCGGCTGGACCGAGAATAATCGATCGGCCAGCTAAACCAAAGATAATAAGGGGTAAATCCAATCATGTATGTAATAGGGAATCCAAGTGAAACTCCACAATCTTTCACAGTAGGCGAAAACGTAAATACACTTTCCAATAGAGATAAACCGTGTTCAAAACACGGGCGATTTGAGGTGAGTATACACGATGCAGTGACTCCCGGTCAAGAGACTTCCGGTGGGTTACTTTAACCTTCCCCGGGCAAACCAATAGCAGCAAGAGGGGACCTTGTTTGCCCTCTGCTGTGAACCAATGAAAACGACTTGAGTCTTAGAAAGCGAAACGTATACTGATTTTTATCCCTATGTCCAATACAACCTTTTGTGTAACCTACCCCAAATTTCCCGGCTGGATAGTTATGTGTCTTACCTGAAATAGCCCAGTCAGCTCCACCTGGATCTCTTTTGTGTGCCGTACACCAAAACCATCCGGCCCCAGCTGTATGCTCTTTGATGTACTGTACACCGAAACCATCCGGCTCCACCTGGATACTCTTTGGTGTATCGTACACCAAACCCATCCCGCTCCACCTGGATAGCCATCCATCTAGGTTCACTTAGCCACGGGCGTCAATTCTTCTTGAGCAGCTTAGCATCCACCACCGGCGTTTTCTCCGTCTTCCCAAAACGCCCAGCCTTCTTTAGGCACGTACATCCTTCATACCATCCGTCCCTCGGTCACCCGCCATCAGCGACCATCCGGTCCACCTCTGGTTAGCCCGGTTACAAGTCCCTTGATCAAGCCCACCTGGCTTGAATCCTTGCCTGACAGCTTCCTGCCGTTAGAGAACACCCCCCGCAGCTACCAGCTCATGTCCCATGTTGGCCGATCCGGGCAGCTGACTAGGACCAACATTTTCACCAATCAGGCGGATGCATTCACTTCTCATTAGCCCGTTAGTTTCCAAGTCACTTCACCACAGCCGCCCCTGAGTCTTGTCTCAGTCGAACAACGGTTGAGGCACGATCTCACTACGCATGTACTCCTCCACCATTCCTATGTCTGGTCACGACGATACCCATACTAACGCATCGTTGGGTCATTCCCCGTGGCCAGCGAGGTCCCCGGTAGGGTGCTTAAGCGCTCGGTCTGCTGGCCTCGGGCGTCGCCCAGGGCAGCCCGAGTTAGCTACCCTGAGAAACCAAATCACTGCCTTGACCGCTCAGGTAGCTAGCCTGGAGAAGGCAAACACTGAGTTATCCCTGACCGCACAACTGGCTGATCAGCTGAAAGACAAAGCCCGAGTGCGGGAGGTACTGGCTGCCCTCCAATTCCAATGTCACATTAGCCAACTGGAGAGTGAGAAAGCCGATATCATTCAAGAGAGGGATCGCTAGAAGCAGATGTCCGAGTCTTTTGACTCTCAGCGCATCTTGTGTCAGAAAGCGACAGCCGCCGTGGAATCCCAAAGTAAGTGTATCCTCGCTTATTCAGGATCGTTTTCCAATTCTCTCACCATATATGTTCCCGCAGAACAGAGAGTCATGTACCATCATATCCTGATGATCGAGTCTTCCCATGCTTCTCGTAAGGTGACGAAGCACTACGAGGGGTACATCCGCCTCTCCCAGCGACTGGAGAGCTCACAAGTGGGCTTGGGTCAGCCGGAGAATCACCGGAAACGTCTCGCGAAAAAAATGGCAAAGTTTCAGAAAGCACTGGGACGGTCGGTGTCGTGAAGCGATCAGACAAAAAGTAGAGAATAAGGTGGACCACGGGCCCGTTGATTGGTGACGGTGGCAACACCCATCAAGATAGGACAGTTGATGGGTGGGACAGGCTGATTTTGTATACGATGAAAGGCGTTTGACAACGGACTGTTGTAGTGTGAAGGGATATGCCAAATACCGTTATTGCACCTGGTCCCCGATATTAATGGAATGGCGAATGTCACGGTCTGATCGGGATATTGGATGTTAAGTGGAGTTCACGTGGACGTGCACGTCTAGACCAACCGAGACAAACTGGAGATACGGCATCAATGGCGAAGTGATATATCAGGAACAGCAGAATCCAGTTATCGGAATGAGTCATGAACGGTACAGATGTTGAAGTTGGAAGTGATATGGAAATCCCGGCCCGATCGGCCGAGTCACTTTACTCCGTCCTAGAAGACGAAGATCGGGTACAGGACAGAACTGGATATATAGAGCGGCGAGCCGTACGAGCATTACTAAGCTGAGGAAAGCGGTGAGAGTTGATGGATCCATCCAGAATTAACGCAAGAAGGCCTGCTCAAGTCCAACTTCACGAGAAATGCTGATTCGGTGCGATCTTTGCATCCCAACATGTAATGGAGGTCAAGAATATGGTCCAGTGAACTGGCAATGTCGATGTGGTGGTACCTTGTGTTTCGAAGTGATCGGGGCTGATCGCCCTGATCACCGCCCCGATCACTATGCCGATCGCTTTGCTGATCATGATCCGACCCAAACCGGTTTCCAGGTGTGAAGAGAGACGGAGTTTCCAGTTAAGCCGGGTTTGATATGGGGCGAACAGTGTCTGGGAGGCAGATCTCGAGCTGGTTATAGGCTGCTTATCGAGGAACCAGGATGGTTGAAGATCGCCATAGAGTTTGACCATAATCAGTCCAGAAGTGGTACGGATCAGTTTGAAGGTGTGACAAAGATGTGTAAGGTGGTACTAGCGCAACCGTGCGACGAAACGAACAGGATCGAAGTATGACGTAGGCACACAAGTTGGTGTATGGTACACTTGGTATAGGATATTGCATATATAATAACAGGATTGAATTTACCCCCTAAGCAAAGAGTCGCTCCGCCACGTGTCGCGGTTATTGGGAGCACAGGGTTAACTAGGCCCCTGGAGCTCAACTTAATTCCCGGTTAAGACGCGCTTAGACGCATTTTGACTTACCGGAAGGTCCCCGACGGGTTTTGTTTAGGTTTTCGACCCTCACCCCCTCACGCGCACGTGTTTGGAACACGTTATATCATTTGGAAAGGTTTTGTGAAGATAACGTTTGCGGTTTACTGTGGAAGATCGTGATTTCTTCGCGTTTTTCTTGGTTTCTCGTTGTCTCTCGTTCTTATTTGCTGGTCTGATCGGACGAAGCTTGTCGATCAGTGCCAAGATGCTGAAGTTAAGTATCGACCCTGACTCGTTCTCCGGTAAAGATTTCCACCCGAGGACACCCCCGGCTCGAGAAGGTCAATCCCTCCGACCTGATCAAGATCATCGTTGTCATCACCGAGTCCACCTGAGTGAGTGTAACCACCCCCGATCAATCGGTACATAAGGTGAGATGAAGTTAAGTATGGATTCTATCGCACATGACGCCCAGTCGGATGACCGGGAGGATCGGATTTGTCATCATAGTGATGATTCATCCAATCCTGATGGCGATCAGGATCAACGGAGTACCCCCTCCGATAGTTGGTCGTCCGGGCTAGTGGGTATCCGGATTCTACCCAAGACTTCCGTCCTGGATTTGGAAATTGGCCCCACCACATCGGCATCCGCGCCCCCCGGGATCCACAGTCAGATCCAGGAATTTAAATTCGCGCATGCCGAGGCCCAGTAAAACGTGGATGACGCCCGGCAAGTGGTCTCTGACTTATGCAGCACCGCGAGAACTGCTTATCCTTAATATAAGCGGCTCGGACCTGACTGACCGAGGCGGGGGCAGGGTGGCGCGTCAGATGAAGGGCCCGGCGCCTGTCCGGCGGGCCATTAGAAACCTTCTCGATTTAGTTTTCCTCCGCGGCTCCGGTTCGGCCACTCCCGCTCCACCATCTTTAGCTTTGGCTGCTGATTCTGATGCGGGCGTCAGATCATCCGAGGGAGAGACGTCTACCCAAGGTTCGGTGACCGTCAGCACGGAAGTAACCACACGTCTCCGGATCTGGGATGCTTCCTGAGACCCTAACCTCCACCGGTGCCAGCCAGCACGCAGCCGGCTTCTTCACCATCACCAGAAGATCCTCCGATACATGGAGAAAAACGTCGAGCTTGCAGGATTGCATCGCTTCATTCTCCCGTGGCGGCTAAACGGGTTAATAAGTCCTCATCATCAGCCAAAACGGTAAAGTTTCGGGAAGACAATGAGCCGGGCTCCGGCCCTGATCCGGCTCCGGCTTCTTCCGGTTTTCTGGCTTCCGGGAAGTCGCCCTTCGTGACAGCGCTCCGAGATCCTTGTCCGGACTTTCGTTCCCTCAAGTTGTCCTCGGAATTTCTCCCCACGATCCCCGAGATCCATCCACCTCTCCCCGGATGAGGGGAAGGCATCTAGCCTGCTCGAAGTGGATGACGACGAGGCCGTTACGGAGGACTACGAGAACACGTTTTTTCACTGGATGAGAACGAATCCAAAAGAGTCAGCCGAAGGGTCTCCCCCGTCCGGGATTTTTCGTCGGAGAATCATGACTGCTTCTGAACTGAGTGCGGCTCGCCCCTGGTCTGAGGTGTACTTGAAGGGCTTGCGCATCGTAGACCTCGCCGGTGCCTACGTTCCTCGAGATTTGTCTTGTTCTCCGTTGTGGGTGTTTCCACCGGCCCCAAAAGAACCTAAAACAACCGATTGGCGTCCTGACCTAGTCGATCTCGGCCAGATAAATGCGATCCTGTATCTCAAGCCATCGGCCGTATTGGCGACGGATACGCTGGGTGATATGGGCTTGCCCCATGTCGGCTGGTTCGCCGATCTCCGTTATGCCTGTGCGGGGTATCTCTCCCGACATGGTCAATTGATTTGGGAGTCCACCCATCACCTCTTTATTTCCGCCGACGCCGGACTTGAGACTCCCGATATGGCCAGATACCGAGCCGAACGCAACCAGCGTCGAAATCGAGCGGCTGAGGGTTAGGCCATGCTATTCACTCTCGTCGTCGACGGCATCCGACTCAGCCACTGTGACATGGACATATTCTTTTATCCTATCATGCTACACCTGGCCACTCGCCGGGTGGAGAAAAGCGGGAATCCGGCTAAGGGCGGGACCTGGTATCCGGGATTGGGTTTCACCCGTCGCGCTACCACCCTCCAAGCCTCAATCGCCGAGATCGACCAGCAGGATCCGCGGTGTAACCAGTACCGGCAGGACCCCTACCGCCACCCTGACCTCAGCGTGTCCCGACTTCGGAACAAATTCCATCGCACTCGCCAGTGATGACTTGCAAAAATAAATTTAGTTTTCTCGTTCTACCTAATTTCATATCCCCATCCATCCATTGCCATTCACCCCGCTAATGCATCGTTCCTTCCGTTATCTATACCGAAACCTTTTGTTCTGCTCCCATAACCCGAACACCCATCCAGCTTCGCCACTCATGCTGACTCCAAAAAGTTGTTTAATCCAGCACCATGCCGACTCCAAAATCAATCCAGCACCTGATTGGCCCTTTTATGGCCAGACTAGTTCCTGTCCACCGTTTGATTGCGATTACTATCGCTTAATCAGGCCGTACCCGCTGCCCGGCAGCCGGATGGCCTAATTTTCTGGCTCCACCCCACATTTTGCATGGGTCTGCATGGCCTCGAAACGGTTCCGGCTCGCTCGTCGGCGGTCGAACAACCTCATCTAGGTCCCACAATTTAGTTCCAGCTCATCCACCCACGACTGTTCTTCGCAGTCTTTCCACTGCACCAGAAATTCTCTGCGAATCCGCCCAAACCTGGCTTTCCGTCGAACATTCAAAGTCTTTTCTACTTAGTACTCCTCCGGATCCAGTGGTTTGTTTCCGCTGTCCTCTGGCAGCGGAATCCATCAAAGTCGAACCGGTCGCTCTCCACTACCAGGCGCGTACTCGAGCGGTCTGGGAAGTGTTTCACGAGCTTCAGCTTGGAAACGTGCGCTATTGGGAAAACGTTGTAGTCAGTGTCTGCCGTAAACAGCTTGACCGCGTGCTCCCCGACCAGATCCACCACTCGGAAAGGACCATGCCACATGTGGGCCAGCTTCCGAGCATAGCCTTCCTTTACTGGATCCAGATACAACCATACCTGGGAGCCCGGCTCTACATAATGCTTCTTGATTTGGTCATTGTTCTGGTCTGCGCGGTCCT
The DNA here is from genome assembly GCA_001887855.2 of Sclerospora graminicola. Classification (NCBI taxonomy): domain Eukaryota; phylum Oomycota; class Peronosporomycetes; order Peronosporales; family Peronosporaceae; genus Sclerospora; species Sclerospora graminicola. The sequence continues at coordinate 51,782 of MIQA02016547.1, forward strand.
GGATTGCTTGCCGGATGCTTTCGTTTACTTGTTCCCATGCTAGGGAATAATGTCGTTACATCCACATCCCCCAGCGACGGGCATCCCTATCACGGCTTCTAGTACACCCTATTGGGATGGCAGCTTCCAAGGTGGATCGAGGATCCCACCCATAAGCCAAATAGAAAGGGGTGTCTCCCCTTACCCAATCGTACGACGAATTAATGGTGAAAACAAGTCTCTCGGCGTATTCATCCCAGTCGTGCTGATCCGCCTCCACCACATACGTCTTGAGGGTTCTAGTCAGAGTTTGGATTATTCCGTTAGCTTGAGGGCGGTAAGCCATGGTCGCGCTCTGATTTTGTACCAGAATCATGTTGAAGGCTCGGAATACATCCGCCATAAACCTAGGTTCTCTTTCATGCCGGGTGACCTCGCTTTTTTCCGAAACGTCTAAAAACAGATTCCTCGTAACGCTGAGCAACCTGCTGTGCGGTACGGGTGGAACTGGCTTATGACCACGGGTGGAACTGGCCTATGACCAGCCCGGTAAACAAATCCGTCCAGATCAACAGCTTAGTGTATCCATTTCGAGATTTGGGCAAGGATGGGATATGGTCCATCGCAATGACCTGGAAAGGATAGGTGACCTGTATATTTTGAGGTGGCCGCCCTGTAATGGTCGGCTGACCCTTCCCTGTTTCACAATTCAGACAACTTCCCACATAAGCCTGCACACTGCGATAGAGACCTCGCCAGTGGAAATGCGCAAAGATTTAATGATAGGTTCGGCCGATGCCTTGATGTCCCCTTTCCAAACTTACTTGATAGTTGGAAGGACTAACCGGGCGGATTTATCCCTATCGATTTCGGGCTGGTCATCATCCAGGTAGAAAAACAACAACCCGTTCTCATCCACTTCATAATCTGAGGCTAGCTTAAAGCACTCCTTCGCTTGTTCGGCACTTAGTTTCTCCACTTCCCCTTTCAAGTATGCTTTGAGATCCACTATCCACTCCTCTTCATCTTGCTCTTGGAGGATCTGTTCTGCCCGCAGCTGTTGCACTATCCCTTCCCTCATTACTTCTGTAGATGGTGAGAGAGCGGTCAGGGAACGGCGATTTTGCGACCGGGTGACGGCGTTCATCCGGGTTACCTCCTCAATGTTGGCGGGATGGATAAGTTCGGGCAGCCGATTGATCTAATCCAGATTGATGACAAGCTCGGATCAGAAGCCATGACCCCAACTTGGTCACGCATAGTTAAGATCTGCACTCTTTTTTCAGTCTCTTTTAACCTGTAACAATTTGTGTTCTGGCCACTTTCGCATGGCGGACATAACCCGATCATTCAAAAGTCTTAGTCAGGGGGGGGTTTGCAGTCTATCTCTCCAGTTATTTACCGGATCACCAGATTGGAGTCACCGCATATTATAATCCACCCCTGCGTTCGACCAGTCACCAGATCTAGGCAAATTAGTAATCCTCGATATTCTGCCTCATTCACAGTTATGTCAGGCGTGAAATCAGAAACAGCCGCGACGACTTTCCACTTGGGCAGCTTCCATAGGATGGCACTATAGACGCCTACTCCCTTTTTTACGCTTGTCGACCCGTCAAAACCCAGAACCATTAGTTCTTCCGTGGGTCCCACTGTTGGCGGTGGTAATATGATGGATTGTCACGGCTGTTTCCGAGGCGCTATGGCTATCAGCGCTTCCTCCACTTCTGCCCTTGGGGTGATGATGGCCGCTAACGTACCCAGTATCTCCTCTTCTCATTTGGTACACTTGATTACTTCTAGAGACCACTGGGTCAGCAAAGCCGCCCATCTACCCAGCCTACCATCAATTCCATTTGCCGTCAGAAGCCATGACAGGGTAGACCGTCTGGATAATATCTTAATAGGTCGAGACACCAACATAGTATAGCACACATCCAGGATCCGTAGTAGAGCCAACACTTCTTTGTCAACTAGCCCATAGTTAACTTCGTTAGCCTTCGGAGTCCGGCTAGTGAACATCACAGGGCAATACACTCCATCATGATCCTGCACAAGGGCAGCTGAGATAACCCACTTGCTAGCATAGATGATGACCACAGGCACCTTATTAACATCGAAATGATTCAGGATGGGTGTGGTCGCCATCTTTGCTTTCAGCATGCCATTGGCCACCATCGCTCTGGTCATGTGATCATCCGACCCGGCCGCACTGGAGTTGGGCAGCCGGCTGCATGTCTGGGTGGAAGTGAGCAGCATCTCATTGGCCGAAATAGTTGACCCGGGCAGCATATCATTGGCGGAGATTATTGACCCCGGCAGCATATCACTGGCTGATTTTGCTGGATCGGTTAGCATTACTCCTTGCCGATCCTTCTCTCAACTGGGGGTAATCCACCTCCCGTAGCTCATACCATACAGAAGCATAGGCCGCGAAATCCTCAATGAAACGACTGCAGTGATTCAAACTGTCCAGAAAGGATTGCATGGCCTTCAATAACCGCGGGAAAGGCAGATTACTCAAAGACTCCAAATCTTTTGGATTAGCTTCCAATCCGGCAATCGAAACCTGGTGACCCAAATAAGTCGCCTTGTTTTCCCCTTAGAAACGCTTCACCACACTAATCGAAAGATTCCACTTTTCACACGTAATCCTCAACTTTTCCATTTTTTCACAAAGTAAATCCCAAGTAGTAGCCGTCACGACAATGTCATCAATGTAGGACCGCCGCCCAAAACCGAAGGCTTTGGGTCGGGGTTCGGGTCATCTTCGGCGAACACATCACCGACCAGGGCAGGATCTTGATCCGCCTTGATCTTGAAATGTCCATACAACGCGTTATCTATTAGCCGCTGGTAAATCTGCGGAGCATTCTTTAGGCCATACGGCATCCGGTTTCACTCGAACAACCCGAAGGGCGTTACAAACGCAGAGATTTCTCGTGCACGATCGGTCATAGAGACTACCCAAAATCCACTAGCCATGTCCAGCGAGCAATTCCACAAAACTTTATCCAGATCCTCCAGTCAGTCGTTCATCAACGGCATCGGGTAAATCATTAGCTTAGGCAGCGGGTTCACCAGGCGGTAGTCGATACACAACCTTATATCCACCCCATTCTTCTTAATTAATATTACGATGGGCGACGCCAATGGCGAGATGGACGGCTGGATTATCTTGGTGGCCAGCAATCCCTTGATGAGCTCCGACAGCTTTTCCCGATACTAGGGGGCAACTCTCCGGCACCTTTGCGCCACCGGCTTGGCGTTACCCACATCGATGTCGCATACCGCCCCATGGGCGGCCGGAGGCAGTGCATTTCCAGGGCCAATCAGCAGTTGTTCCTTTTTCCATATTGATGCACTTTGCGCTTGGACGGTAAGTTTAGAAGTGATCATATTTGTTGTTAATGAACTAACATCCCAGCCACTTCTACCTTCACTACTAGATCTACCTGCTTCTAGAATTTTCCCCACTCTCGAACATTCTCGAAGTGTTGTTCGCAATGTCTCTCTCGCATACAGATCGAAGCTAGTTGCTCACAATGATTTGCCTAGTAGTATCTTCAAAACTCCCCCCTCAACTCGCTACGTACACGCCGCTTTTCATCACTAGGTCGAGTAGGGTCTTCTTCGGTAGTGCCTTCGTCAAGTAGTCGGCCAGCTGCATCTTCGTCGGGACGTACTGCAAAATTATGTTGCCTCTCTCGAGATGGTCACGTACAAAGTGTAGTTTAATATCTACATGTTTAGCACGCGCTTGATATCTAGCGTTTTTTTGCTATCGCTATAGCACTTAGATTGTCCTCACAAATTGTTGTTGGCTCCTTCTGTTGATGTCCCATCTCTTTCAGTGAATTCCTTGCCCAAAGCACCTCCTGCGCACACATCGACATCGCCATGTATTCTGCCTCTGCGGAGCTAAGTGCTACGGTGCGCTGCCTCTTTGACTTGAAAATAACAGGGCCTCCAGCCATGCAAACCAACACACCACTAGTAGACTTACGATTGTCCATACTGCTGCCCCAGTCAGCATCGCTCCACGCTGTAAGCTTGACAACTCCGTTTTTAAACCACCGCGGTACTGAATGGCATAATCGATAGTAGCTTTTAGGTAGCGTACAACTCGAATTGCTGCGTTCCAATGAACTTCTCTTGGATTATCACAAAATCGACTCAGATGCGCGACTGCATACGAAGTATCTGGTCGCGTTCCCATCGCAACGTATAACAGCGATCCGATCAATGAACGATATGGTCGTCGCTCCATACGCTGCCGTTCTTCGGCAGATGCTGGTACTGTCAACTTGGTAATCAATTGACTCTTATCACAGGGATTGAGCACATTATTCGCCTCCGTCTGATTAAACTTTGCAATCAATCTCAAAATGAACTGCTTTTGCGATAGCGCTAAGTGCTTCTCCCTCACATCGTACTGCACCTCCATGCCAATCACGAATCGTGCTGTACACAAATCCTTTATCTTGAACTGGGCTGCCAATGACTGCTTCACGTCCACTATCTCTTCTTTCGAGCGAGCTCCAATCAGAAGATCATCCACGTATAGCGTGACATACACGAAATCGCTGTCATTTTTCTTCACAAAAATACACGGGTCCGCCTTACACTGCATAAAACCTAGCTTCTTAAACACGTTGCGAATAGTCTTGTACCAAACTGCTGATGCCTGTCGAAGGCCATACAAACTTCGTCGCAGTAGACATGCTTCTCCCGGCTGGTGTGCCACGCCTTCAGGTACACGCATGTAAATCACCTCTTTCAGAATTCCGTACAAGAAGGCAGTGTCAACATCACATTGTTCAATCATGTAGCCCATTTGACAACACAGCGCCGTAAACATCCTAATCGACGCCATATTTGCAACAGGAGATAAGTCTAATCAAAATCAGTACCGAAGGTCTGGCTAAAACCTTGAGCGACTCGTCTCGCCTTGAAACGAACGATTTCTCCTCTTTCGTTCCTCTTCAACGCGAACACCCATTTGCATCCGACGAGTTTTGCGTCCGCTGGTGCTCGCACAATTTCCCAAACACCATGCTCACCAAGTGAGTACAACTCACGATTAATCGCTTCTTTCCATTCGTTCTTGTTATCCGATGATAATTCTTCACGATAAGAATTCGGTACTTCTTCCAACAAGTTGGCCTGCTCGGTGAGTTGTAGTCGCGACCTCTTCGGTTCTGGTTCATTCGTCCAGTCATCGTAGCGCTGCCGAACAACTAATTGACGTCCCTCGCTGCCATCTACTTGCGTACTTTGAGCAGGATTACGCACTACCAATTGTCCTTCAACAGGTGGACGGAAAACAATAGCATCACTCAAATCACGTTTATACCCGAGTTGCTGCTGCTCGGTCGGCGGTGGTAGCTGTGGGCGTCTTTCCACTTGCGGTTGTTCACGAATTGGTTGCTGCACAGTATTTACTGTAGCCACAGGTAGTAAATTCAGATCGGTATTGCTTGGTATCTGTTCACGCCCAGTCGGCACACTATCATAGCCCTCTTCATCGACCTCCATGTTGTCGCGGGCATCCTCATCTACCTCCATCGTCTCGCTATCAGCTGGGACAGGAATTAGAGAAACAGCCACATCATCGTCACGGATAATAGTTCGCACAACTTTATTCCCTTGAGGATTCACAGTAGTGTAGGTATCACCAAAGCTCTCATCAAGTAGGACGGTACGACTAATTTCGAGCTTATTCGTCTCCAAGTTCCACACACGATAGCCCTTACTGCCTTCCGCGTAACCGAGAAACATACAACGGAAAGCCTTGGCATCAAGTTTCGTCCTCTTTGCCTTGTCTACGTGAGCGTAGCCACGAGCGCCAAATACCCGCAGGTGTTCCAGTGATGGTCGCAAACCATAGATTAATTCGTAGGGAGATGACGTCGGTCTCACACTGGACGGCAATCGATTCATTATGTATACGGCTGTTTGCATCGCTTCAGCCCACCAACGTCTCTCCATGTTGTAGTGGTAAATCATCGACCGCGCCATTTCTGCAATAGTTCTGTTCATGCGTTCAGCAACACCGTTTTGCTGCGGTGAGTATGGAACGGTGGTCTGGTGAATAATTCCATGCTCCGCACAAAACGCATCAAACTTCTTGTTTACGTACTCAGTCCCATTATCGCTACGAACACATTTCACTCGCGCGTTCAACTGATTTTCCATCACAGACTTGTACTTCTTGAAGTAGTCCAGTACTTCGAACTTCCCCTTGAGAAAATAAATCACCACAAAGTGAGAATAGTCATCAATAAAAGTTAAAGCGTAGCGAGCCTTGCCTTGCGAGTTTACACTCATAGGACCCATGACATCAGTATGTACAAGCTGCAACACTGAAGTGGTCTTGACATGGCCGCGCACATTCGATGGAAATTTATCCACGCTCATCTTGCCTTTGATGCATCCGTCACATAGCTTCATGTCATTCATGGACGCAACCAGTTTCTTCGGCACGCCATCACACACTTTCACAATGCTCTCCAAGCGACTACTAGCGACGTGTCCGAGGCGAGCATGCCACAGTTCTGTCTCACGTTCTTCTTCAGCGTTCATCAATTCACGACTGTCGTACACTTCGTTCGCCGTCTCCGCTACAGTCGCATACAGTTTTCCCATCCGAGCGACTTCCATCAACTTCTCTCCTCTAAAAGAGATTTCACAAACCTTGTGACGAAATACAACCGTGACACCCTTGTCCGTCAATGATGGAACAGAAATCAACCGGCGAGCAAGATTCGGCACGTGCAGAACTTCTGTCAACGTCACCTTTGTCCCATTCAAAGCTTGAAACTGCACAGAACCAGCCCCTATTGCTCGCATCGAACCTCCATCAGCACTCGAAATACAAATAGTAGTCACTAATGGCTCGTATGTAGTAAAATCATCTCGGCAGAACGTCATATGTGATGTAGCACCACTATCTACCAGCCAGTCCGACGTAGTTTGCGTCGTTGCAAAAAATACATGCTCATTCTTATCACCGGACCGACAGTCTGCTTGCCGATGACCAATTGCATCACACTTAAAACAACGACCTCGAAACGAACCACGTCCACCTTGTTGTCCACGATAGCGCCCACGACCTCGTCGCTGCCCAAATCGCTGCTGCTGGCGAGATTGTCGGCTCTCGTCTTGACCACTCGCACGCAGTGAGCTCTCACTCGTTTCACGTTCTTTCATCTTCTCGCTCTCACGTATCAGCATCTCCTTGGCCTCCATCATCGTTACTTGATTCTTGTTCTCTATGATCTTTACGATTGCATCAAAATCGTCTGTTAAGCTACCTAACAGAATCACGAGTTGCTCGTCTTCAGAAATCGCCTCTCCTACAGCGTTCATGGCCATCACCAGATTGTCAAACTTATGTAGATGCTCCAATATTGCGTCGTGCTTCGTTATCTTAAACTCATGCATCTGCTTTCTGAGCTGGATGCGGTTATGCATCGTCCTCTTAACAAAAAACGACTCCAACGTCTCCCATGCTTCCTTGGCAGATTTCGCAGTCCGAATCATCATCTGATACTGCGGGCTCAGCATACGCGCGATCACAGCGAGTACCTTGCGATCGGCGGACTTCCACTGCGCTGAACTCGTGTCAATCCCGTCCTCTTCCTTGTACTTGACGTGTTCTGCCAAGTCCTTGCGCGCTAACGCCATACGCGCGTTGAACTCTTAGAGAAAATAGTTCCCCTCGCGGAGTATCTCGTTCTCGTTCCCAGTGTTTGGGCTAATAACCTGATGCACTTTGCGCTTGGACGGTAAGTTTAGAAGTGATCATATTTGTTGTTGATGAACTAACATCCCAGCCACTTCTACCTTCACTACTAGATCTACCTGCTTCTAGAATTTTCTCCACTCTCGAACATTCTCGAATGTCTTGTTCGCAATGTCTCTCTCGCATACAGATCGCAGCTAGTTGCTCACAATGATTTGCCTAGTAGTATCTTCAACACATATGATGTCCTCCAGCCTGCTGATCTCTTCCGGGGTGTTCACATCTGGATCTCCGACTTGTAGATCGTCGATAGTTACTGCAGGTGGGTAGGGGGTCACCTCAGGTAACACCGCCATCTGATCCACCATGCCTTTGACGTATAGATCGCCCCCTTCATGAATGCAGACCTTGCCAGCTTCGGCTAATTCCGGATCCGCATCAGGTGGATCAGTTGATCCGCCTCCAACTTATTCCGAATTTTGGTCAGCCGGATTGGTCGATCCACCTCCGGCTATTTCTGAATCCAGGTCAGTCGGATTAGTCGATCTAGCATCATCCTGCTCATCGGGCCATCCGGCATCGGAGATGGCCCCACATGTGACTCTGACTTGTCCCTCTCCTGATCCTGCCGTTCGTCCGTCTTCGACGGCGTGGACAAAACCAGTTCAGTGATTTGACCAGGATCTCGACCAGCACGTTAGCCTGATCCGGCGATGACTGCCTCCGCGTCAATATTCTAGAACATCTCAGAACGGCCCCTCATATTGCATGATGACGTGATCATTGAAATGTGGCTGGCCGAGGACAAAGTGCCCCGCCGGCCAGGTTATGTCACTATTGGCTCAAGACGCTATATCGAGTAGTAAAATCTAAACTTTCAGGCAACTACGGACTTGGTCAGCGTAGAGAAACTGGTGGAGGAAGACCAGACTCCAATGGTGGCTAAACGAGAGTACCGGACTCCTTCTAGAATATTGACGCGGAGGCAGTCATCGCCGGATCAGGCTAACGTGATGGTCGAGATCCTGGTCAAATCACTGAACTGGTTTTGTCTACGCCGTCGAAGACGGACGAACGGCAGGATCAGGAGAGGGACAAGTCAGAGTCACATGTGGGGCCATCTCCGATGCCGGATGGCCCGATGAGCACGATGATGCTAGATCGACTAATCCGACTGACCTGGATTCAGAAATAGCCGGAGGTGGATCGACCAATCCGGCTGACCAAAATTCGGAATAAGTTGGAGGTGGATCAACTGATCCACCTGATGCGGATCCGGAATTAGCCGAAGCTGGCAAGGTCTGCATTCATGAAGGGGGCGATCTATACGTCAAAGGCATGGTGGATCAGATGGCGGTGTTACCTGAGGTGACCCCCTACCCACCTGCAGTAACTATCGACGATCTACAAGTCGGAGATCCAGATGTGAACACCCCGGAAGAGATCAGCAGGCTGGAGGACATCATATGGAAAAAGGAACAACTGCTGATTGGTCCTGGAAATGCACTGCCTCCGGCCGCCCATGGGGCGGTATGCGACATCGATGTGGGTAACGCCAAGCCGGTGGCGCAAAGGTGCCGGAGAGTTGCCCCCTAGTATCGGGAAAAGCTGTCGGAGCTCATGAAGGGATTGCTGGCCACCAATATAATCCAGCCGTCCACCTCGCCATGGGCGTCGCCTATCGTAATATTAATTAAGAAGAATGGGGTGGATATAAGGTTGTGTATCGACTACCGCCGGGTGAACCCGCTGCCTAAGCTAATGATTTACCCGATGCCGTTGATAAACGACTGACTGGAGGATCTGGATAAAGTTTTGTGGAATTGCTCGCTGGACATGGCTAGTGGATTTTGGGTAGTCTCTATGACCGATCGTCTGCGTTTGTAACGCCCTTCGGGTTGTTCGAGTGAAACCGGATGCCGTATGGCCTAAAGAATGCTCCGCAGATTTACCAGCGGCTAATAGATAACGCGTTGTATGGACATTTCAAGATCAAGGCGGATCAAGATCCTGCCCTGGTCGGTGATGTGTTCGCCGAAGATGACCCGAACCCCGACCCAAAGCCTTCGGTTTTGGGCGGCGGTCCTACATTGATGACATTGTCGTGACGGCTACTACTTGGGATTTACTATGTGGAAAAATGGAAAAGTTGAGGATTACGTGTGAAAAGTGGAATCTTTCGATTAGTGTGGTGAAGCGTTTCTAAGGGAAAAACAAGGCGACTTATTTGGGTCACCAGGTTTCGATTGCCGGATTGGAAGCTATAGCATAGATGATGACCACAGGCACCTTATTAACATCGAAATGATTCAGGATGGGTGTGGTCGCCATCTTTGCTTTCAGCATGCCATTGGCCACCATCGCTCTGGTCATGTGATCATCCGACCCGGCCGCACTGGAGTTGGGCAGCCGGCTGCATGTCTGGGTGGAAGTGAGCAGCATCTCATTGGCCGAAATAGTTGACCCGGGCAGCATATCATTGGCGGAGATTATTGACCCCGGCAGCATATCATTGGCTGATTTTGCTGGATCGGTTAGCATTACTCCTTGCCGATCCTTCTCTCAATTGGGGGTAATCCACCTCCCGTAGCTCATACCATACAGAAGCATAGGCCGCGAAATCCTCAATGAAACGACTGCAGTGATTCAAACTGTCCAGAAAGGATTGCATGGCCATCAATGACCGCGGGAAATGCAGATTACTCAAAGACTCCAGCTGCTCCAGATCACCCTTTAGAAACGCCTTCAAATCAACGATCCATTTTTCCTCGTCTTGAGCCTTGAGAATTCTTTCGATCCGCATCTCTTGTACTATTTCCTCTGTCAGGCTTTCGCGAGAGGGTGATCTGTTGGATGGCGATCTGGTTCGTGATCTCGTCGTAATCAAGATCTGGGCTGCTTCCTTTTCATTTTCCACACGGATCAGCTCAGGCAGCCTATTGATCTCCACCAGTTCTTCCAACAGCGCTTGATCAGTGACTATCGATCCAGCCTGATCACGCATAGCCATAGTTGCTAAGTGATCTGCACTCCGATTCCAATCCCGTTTCACATGCAACAGATCATGTCTTGGCCATCCACGTAAAGCTTTCACAACACGATTATTCAGTAGTTTCAGCCGCGGCGCTTTACAGTCGATCTCTCCAGTGATCTGCCGAATCACCAGGTTTGAATCTCCGCATATAATTACTCTCCCGATCTTTTGCTCTTGCAAGAGATCCAAACCTAGCAGCAGACCACGATATTCAGCCTCATTGACCGTGATACCTGGAGTATAATCTGAACCGGCCGATATTACAGTCCACTCTGGAAGCTTCCATAACAGCGCGCTATACGCCCCTACGCCTTTCTTCACACTCGCCGATCCGTCGAAACTTACAACGATCAGATCTTCTTCTGAGCCGACGATCGGTGGGGGTATAGTGATCGATTCACGTGGTTGCTTCCGAGGAGCGACCTCGATCAGGGCTTCATCGACTTCTGATCGGGGCGTGATGCTGGCGGCCAGCGTCCCAAGAATTTCTTCTTCGCCCTTGGTGCACTCAATGATCTCCAAAGTCCACTGAGATAACACCGCTGCCCATCGCCCCAGTCTTCCGTCTAAACCACTCGCGGATAGTAACCACGCCAGACTAGATCGCTTGGACAATACCTTAATTGATCTAGTTACCAGTATATAATAGCAAACATCCAACACACGCAATAACACTAGCACTTCCTTATCCACAATGCCATAGTTAACTTCATTCGGTTTTAATGTTCGGCTTGTGAACGTCACCGGGCAATAAACTCCGTCGTGACCTTGGACCAGTGCGGCCGATATTGCCCATTTACTGGCATATAAGATCACCACGGGAATCTTCTCCGGATCGAAGTGTTTCAGTATCGGCGTCGAGATCATCTTCGCCTTTAACATACTGAAGGCTACCATAGCGCGATTCATGCGATCTTCTGACCCTGGCACAGTGCGATCAGTTGGTGATCCAATCTCGAGATCCGTTTCAGTAGCTTTAACCTCGTGATCAGTCTCAATTGGTGATCCTCCCATCCGATCACGTTCTCTCAGGCCATGATAATCAACTTCCTTCAATTCATAAGGTGTAGCGGCGTAGATCGAGAAGTCCTCGATAAATCTGCTATAATAATTCAATGATCCGATGAAGGATTGCATGGCCTCCAACGATCGGGGGAAAGGTAAGTTGCTGAGAGCAGCTAGATCTTTCGGATTTGCTTCCAAGCCTTGGATCGATACGTTATGGCCGAGGTAAGCGACGTTGGGTTGACCCCAGAAACTCTTGACCACACTGATCGACAAATTCCAGCGCTCGCAGGTATCTAAGAGTCGTTCGACCTTATCGCATAGCATATCCCAGGATGTTTCCGTGACCAAGATATCATCTATATATGATCGCCTTCCCAATACTGATCGGCCCTGATCTTGGTCTGGCTCACCTTCCGTAAACACATCATGTAGATCAGTGGCTTCCCGATCAGCACTGATCTGGAAATACCCATAGAGAGCATTGTCGATCAGCCTCTGGTAGATCTGTGGGGCATTCTTTAATCCAAACGGCATCCGATTCCATTCAAAAAGCCCAAAAGGTGTAACGAAAGCCGAGATCTCTCGAGCCCGATCAGTCATCGAAACCACCCAGAAACCACTAGCCATATCCAACGAACAAAACCATAAAGCTTTATCCAGATCTTCTAATAAGTCATTGATCAGGGGCATCGGGTAGACCATCAACTTCGTGAGGCGATTCACCATTCTATAGTCGATACACAATCGAATATCAACCCCATTCTTCTTAATCACAATCACGATCGGTGATGCCCACTGCGATGTTGATGGTCGGATGATCTTTGTACTCAGCAAACCCTTGATCAAATCGGATAACTTTTCCCCGGTATTGAGGTGCAACTTTACCGCAACGCTGAGCGATCGGCCTCGCATTTCCCACGTCTATATCACAAACAGCTCCGAATGCGGCTGGGTGTAGGGCGTTACCTTTCCCCATCAGTAAGTGACGCCTCTTCCAGATGATCTTCTTTAGCTGATCGATCTGCTCGGGCGTGTTCACTTCGGGATCACCGACCTGTAAATCTTCCATGGTGACTTCTGGCATGTTTGGCGATACTTCCGGTAACACAGCCATCTGCTTCTCGATACCTTCAATATACTGATCGCCACCTTCGTGTATACACACTTGCTCGTCCACCTGATCTACCTTTTTCTGATCGGCATCATCTTGAATCGCCCCTTGTACGTCACTCGACTGATGGTTTACTTCGGATTCACCCTCCGCTGTAATGAATTCAGCTGGTTCATCCTCCTTTTCTTCCTCATGATCGTGCTTGAACTCTTTACTGTCCTTTCCGCTAGCTGGGTCCGTTGTTTTCGGTGAGCCGGGCCTAATTATACTCAATATCTGTGGACCTTCTTTGACCCGGCCTTCCCTTGTCGCTTCGATCGATGGCCTCCTGATCAGCAGCTTGGTCGGCGTAGAATACTCCGGCTTCTCGACCATAGGTGAGGTATCTTCATCCGCTAAATCTTCGTCACTGATCATGTCCGTAGTGGCTTGATAAGCCAGATTCTGCCATTCAATGTATCTTCGTGATCCCACTGAAACATATCCGATCTGTCGAGGTACTTCCCCTTCAGGTAACCACATCCCTAAGATCATGTCTTCGTGGACGATCAGCGGCTGATCGGATATATTCGTGACCCTGATGTAACTTGATCTGCCGATACCTTTAACGAACGTTGGTACCCATCGTTCACCACGGGTTAGCCACAACTTCTGTTGCCGATCACTCGGCCGAATCATGACATCGACTGATCGGGACACCCCGATGTTCTCGTACTGACCCAATTTTAGCATCCGTACATGAGTACCATACAAAGGTCGTCGGCCGGGTAACTGAATCTGCACTTCATCCGGCAGAGTCAGGGTTCCATGAGACAGGTCAAGTACTGGCTGGTACCATAAAATCCATTCCCAGTATTGCATCTAGACCGGCTAGCCGGCCAACCCAAGCGTTAAAATAGTAGACAAGGGATCCTGCCAAGGTGATCTTAACACGTGATCGTCGTTCCGTCATATATGAACTTTCGCCGATCCCAACACATTCTTGCCTCTGGGTACTGTATATACGACATCCCACCTTACGAGCAAAGGCGGAGTCGATTATCGAGACTTCCGCCCCAGAGTCAAATAAAATAGTGGCTTTCTCATTGTTGATCTTTCCACTAGCTTTAGCCTGTTTAAACCTTTTGTCGGGAGAGTGATACTTCCAGTATCCTCGGGATTCATCGGGCAGTAGATCCAACTCCATGATCACGTCCGATCGGGAATATTCATCCACTCTGAGACTGTAGATCGGACACCGATCGATGCAATTTGAATTAGAACATGTATTGTCGGTTATCTTCTTTTCCTCAAACTTATCTCCGCTACCGACATATGCATAAATGCAGAACATAGATCGCTCGGCTCGAACCAGATTCCAACCTGGCGAGCGATCTAGTTTAACATCTTCTCAACATCTGATGGGAGCATACCAGCATGTTTAGTCGGCACATACCACTTGCGCATCAGATTGTAAAAATCTTCAATAGGGCAGGCACCGGCGTCATGAATCTTCCCACAGGTCTTGCACACGAAAAAACAGTGATCAGAAGGGTGACCTTTACGATCACATTTTCCACACGTAATTCTTTTCCAACAATCACGATCTCCATGTTTGGTCGACCCACAATGCACACATTTCTTACGAGATCGGTCCTGATCAGGTTGAATACCACCAGGTTTCCGTCCGTCCACGCCATTAGTCGATGATCTCGGGCGATACATTGGTTCCGTCGTAAATACATGACGGTACTGTTCCTCGTCTGAACTCAGACTCGACTGGCCACTTTTTTCTTCAGAGCCTGAACTGTCTGATTCTTTCGCGATCATTCGAATCGCTCTGGCTGGTCGGGCTGCCGGTATCTTACCCTGATCAGGGCGTGGCTTGGACCGGTAACGATTCGATCCTACCTCGACCTTGGGCTGTCGACTCTTGGCCCGCTGCAGCGTCCTCAGAGTCAGTTCCAGTTGTTCTGAGTCCTTTATACGGAGCAGGGTTAGCTGATCAGCCAGATCGCGATTATCCAAAGTCCCAATGAAGTGTTCAACATGTTCACGGGCTATGTCCGGGTGTCATGGGTCCTTGATCGGCATTTTCGCGCGTAGACCAGCATTATCCAATCGATGTAAGTACTCGATCGGCGTCTCGTCGGATCGTTTCTTCATGTGGTAGTACTGTCTAGTGACAGACACCCCCGAGTTGCAATATTGTTCTTCAAACTCTTCACACAAACGAGGCCACTTCAGACGTACTTCACGACTTAGCTGTTTAAGCCAGTTCTTGGCCGGACCTTTCATTAGATCAGCGAAGATCAGGCATCTTTCAGCTTCCGGTGTCTTGTCCCTCAGAAAAGCTGACTTAGTCCGGCTTAACCAACCTCTGGCCTGTTCGTCATCCATATCTTTGCCAGTGAAATCCTTCAATTCCGAGATCGCAGACATTCGTACTCGGGTGATCGTTCCTGGTTCACTGTCAAATGCCTGCGCGGAGGCCATATTCGCTCTACGAGGCATCTCAATGTCCAGATCATCTGGATCGAAATGTTGGCTGATCTCGCCTTCTGACTCCATATCCACATCACTCCGTGGGGGTGATCGGTGAAATCGGTCTTGGTGATCGGCCTGGCATATCGAACGAACGATTCCGGCTGATCGGACTGATTCCATCTCCACATCCACGGGTCTCTTGACCGGTTTCTCAGCGGATTGATTAATGTTCGGTGCTGATCGCCATGGTTGTCCTTGTCCAGGTGTGTACTGAGGCAATCCATATTGTTCACCCGCAAATCGATTCATCATAGTCGCGAACATTGCTTTTAATTGCTCTGGGACTTCAGGCATGTTGGTATGACCAGTGTTGGAGGTCGGATTGGCCTGTGGCACTTCCTGAGCATCTTCGAAACTATTGTTCAATCTGACTCTACCAGGTTCAGGCTTTCTCTTCCTGTTCTGCGACTCGATCTTGGGGTCGATCGGCTGGATCCCTTTCGGGCCCAACGTCATACGTGTGATCCCAACCGAGGAGTCGGTGGATGCCGCTCCAGATTGTGATGACGATTGATATATCGACTCAATATCCATAGGGTACTCAACCAACTGTGATTGGTGCGAAGGATCCGCGATCGGCGGCTGAACCACTGGGTTCGCCCCTAGTAACGAGGCAAGATGATCATACAGGGTGGTCATAGCTTCTCTGATCGTCTCTTGATCCAGATCGAATAACATATTCGCGTCGAAGGCACCAGTAGTGAAGCCAACCTCGTCGATCTGCGCCAAGAGGTTCCTGATCAGATCAAGTTGACTGCCTGTGATCACCGGCCGGGTCGCTCGACCTTCAAGCTTCCCGATGATCTTAGGCTTAATGATCTTCATCACTTGGTTGGTAGCCAGGAACTTGTGAAACTCTCGAAGATAGAACAGTCGTTCCACATCTTGAACAGTGGTCTTCTCGGCTGGTTCGGTCTTCTCTTCGTCTTCCTCGAAGATCTTCGGTTTAGGTTTCACATATTTTTTAGGTGGATCACAATGATCCGCCCCCATGTTTTTTTCTGTCTTTTTCCATTTTCTTCTTATGCATAGGATCAAGGTTGACACCTCGATCCTTTCCCGTGAGTGCATGAGCACCATGGTAGACAGTGGTCACCAGGAGGAAAAGGCCTTGTGCACGAGTGATGTTCACCGTGCAACAGATCAAACGAATGCGTCTGATCTCGCAGCTGTGTCCGACGAGACGATCACGTCTTGACGCAGACAGAGACCGGATTAGCTACCCAGTCTCTCACACTTGACATCCCTCCGAACTTAAGTTCAGAGGTAATGGCCCTTCCAGCCTTAAGCTGGAAGAAGTTCGTAAAGAACTTGCGAAATGATCAGATCGACCAGATCTGCGTCATTGTCGCAACAGATGAGGTTGTGGATATTCGTGAACGAATATCCACTTTACAATTAGAAGGCATTGGAAACGAACCCGTTCCCAATGAAAAGACCAAACTTCAGCGCTTTGAAGCGCAGAGCTGGGAGTCGCTTAAGGCGACTTCCCCGTACTACGAGGTACTTTGGGAATACACTGACGTATTCCCAGAAGAAGTACCTTGTGAGCTCCCTAAGGATAAGGGAACTAGGCACGAAGTACTGTGTCACGCGGCAATGGCCATTGCCGCGTGACCAAGTTAAAGCGATCGACGAGTTCTTTGAAACTCGTCGCAAGGCGGGACATGTGCGGGAGTCTACCTCACCGCACTCCAGTCCCACCTTTTGCGTTAAGAAATCCACTGGTGGGTGGAGAATCGTTCATGCTTTCAATAAGCTGAACGCAGCCACAGTACCGGCGCAGACGCCGATACCGAGAAAGGATGTCATCATCGATGGCATGAGCGGGAGCACCGTTTTCAGTGCTCTCGACTTGAGGGATGGTTTCTACCAAATCCTCATGCGTGAGAAGGATATCCCTCTCACGGCTGTAAGCACTCCAAGCGGTATGCTTTGGGAGTGGCTTGTTATGCCGCAGGGGCTTCGAAATGCCCCTGCCACCTTCAACAGATGCGTCACGCATCTATTGCGCCCGGTGCGAGAATTCGCACCGAGCTACTTTGACGACGTGTTCATCCATAGAAAGGCTGAACATGGCAAGACTGATGTAGACGTTCATAAAGAACATCTACATCAGGTGTTAGAGCTTATGCGCAAGCACAAGCTCTATGCAAACTTAAAGAAGTGCACCTTTGGTGCACCTGAGATACCCGTTCTTGGCTGCTTTGTAGGCAAGAACGGAGTGCGCCCCGATCCGGAAACGATCAGGGTGATCGTTGAATGGCGTACGCCAAACAACGTCAAGGAACTTCGAACGTTCCTTGGGTTGGCGACATATTTGCACAAATATTCGTGTAATTATGCCGGTCGTATCCGACCTCTTTCCCAATTATTAAAGAAAGACGTCGAATGGCACTGGGATACCCAGTGCCAAGATGCATTTGATGCAGTCAAGCGTAGCTTGACGGAAGCTCCCGTCTTGGCAAAAGCCGATAACGAGCGACCGTTTCACGTCGTTTGCGACGCGAACGATTTCGCCATCGGCTGCGCCTTGATGCAGCGCGATCACGATGATCGTGATCGCGAGATTTTCTATCAATCGCGTCAGTTTCGCCCAGCCGAGCGCAACTATCCAGTGCATGACAAGGAACTCCTTGCCATGAAGCAAAGGTTTGGACCTATCTCTTAGGAGATAGACCGTTTGTGGTTTACACGGACCATGCGTCGTACGCACGCCGTGAATTCACCACACATCTCTCAAAGAATGGCACGTTGGCTGTCATTATTTGCCGAATACAACTTCACGGTTGAATACAACCCGGGAAAGTTGAACGTGATAGCGGATGCGCTATCACGACGCCCCGATTACGAGACGAAACCGTCCGTAATCGAGGCAACCAGTGCAAACGCAATACGTTGCACTGCTCTGTCGTCGTCACTTGTACGACAAGTACGTCAAGCGTACGAAACAGACAAGGAAACTCGCCTGCTGATTGATTACCTAAGTGATCAATCTGATCGAAAGCGCAAAAAACTTCCAGAGTTCCTTCGCGCCTGCGTGCATCGTTATCGATTGTACGATGGACTGTTGCTTTATAGCACAGACCAAGATGATGTTAGTCGCATCGTCGTTCCAAACTACGATGACCTCAAACATCAAATTTTGTTTGAACGCCATGATGCACCGATTTCGGGGCATCAAGGTCTAGAGAAGACGTATGCTTCTCTCGCACGTGATTTCTACTGGTGTAACCAGTATAAATGGGTACGCAAGTTCGTACGCGCTTGCAAGATATGCCAGCGCGTCAAGCCTGCGCACTCTGCGCAAGCTCCCCTCCAATTTCTGCCGGTTCCGACAGAGTGTTGGAAGTCCATTTCCATGGACTTTATCTTTGGCCTTCCGGCTGATCACAGTCGGAAAACAAGCATAGTGGTCTTTGTAGACCGCTTCAGTAAGATGGTTCATCTTGCTGCAGTGTCAGCGAATGTCACCGCTGCGCAAACGGCGTGGATATTCGTTGACACGGTATTCCGCTTACACGGAATGCCGGAAAACATAGTCTCGGATCGTGATCCGAGATTCACAGGACGTTTCTGGCAAGAAACGTTCTCGTTATGGGGCACGCAGTTGAAGATGTCAACTGCGGACCATCCGGAAACGGATGGGCAGACTGAGCGCGTTAACCGCGTTCTCGGAGACATGCTGCGTTCATACGCGCATGCCTTCGAACAGTGGAGTGACTATTTGTCACTCACTGAGTTTGCAATAAATAACTCGGTGTATGCTTCTACTAAGCATACACCGTTCTACGTGAATGCCTTAAGGCATCCACGAAACCCGGCTATACTTGGCATTACGCCAAATCTAAGTGGGAGAGGGACCCGCTCAAATTTCGAGCGAGTCGATGCGCAAGTTGCAGTTGCAATTTGCGAAGAAACTGATGAGCCTTCTACTGTTGCTACAGAAGAAACTCAAGCAGCTTCAGAAACTCAAGCAGCTTCAGAAACTGAAGCTGCTTATGCGGAATATGTGACAACCCATCTACTGCTAATAAAGCAGTAGATGAATTCGTATTACAGCGCCAAGCTGTAATACGCTATGTAAAAGATACACTTGCTTCCGCTTTTGACAAGCAGAAGCAAAATGCAGATAAAAAATGGAAGGAAAAACACAAATTCCTTTCCAAAAGTTGAATTAGTTATGTTATCTACAACTAATTTGCCTACACATGCAATCAGCAACTTCCCTACACGGAAGTTGCTCCTTAAGTTCATTGGACCCTTCAAGGTCCAAAGTGTTAAGGGGAATGCCTATACTTTAGACATTCCCGCGGCCATGCGCCTTCACCCAACGTTTTACGTTGAGAGGCTCAAGCCGTACCGATCGTCTACGTCTTCGGACGAGACTCATCGCCACGGCGAAAGCCGTGCTTCTTCAAGCCTCCCAAGAGAGACTTGTAATCGGTCTCCAACCGATTGTGAGAAGTCTGGAGAGTTTCCATCTTCGACTTTAGTCGATCAATCTCGACCAGCAGAAGATCATTCTTCTGCTGCATCACGAGATGCGCGCTCAGAATGCCGCGAATCTCGTCTCGATGAGAACGATAAGTCTTCATCGAGTGACACATGTCGTCGCTCAAGGCGTTACAGTGCCTCTCGAGCTTGCGGAGCTGGTAACCATGCTCCGCAACAACAACGCCGAGGGAATTACCAACCCCCGCCGCCCCTGATTGATAATCAGGGGAACAAGCGTTACATTCTCGAGCGCTTACTATCGAAGCGCTCGGTTCCCTATAAGAAGGGGCAGCGTACCGAGTACCTGGTACGCTGGTTGGGATATTCCCAAGCGTTTGACTCTTGGGAACCGATTGAGGTGCTAAGGGCGGATGCCCCTGACCTCCTGCAGGAGTTTGAGAAGGAAACTTCTCCTCAAACTCAAAAGAAGCATCAACACTAGGTGTTGATGGCTGCAAAGCATCGGTACTAGGTGCCGATGCATTAAGAGCATCAATGAGGCTCTTAACACTAGCGGGTACTGAGAAACCTCGGTACCCTCTTAGCTCCTTTTCAGTAAGACGAGGAGCTCCCTTGGGACAACAAGGGCAAACCATGTGAGAAGGAACTCCGCAAGAGAGTCCTTCTCTAATGCAAGTAAAATGGATAAACTCCATTTTACCTGAGCGTGAGTGCTTTAAGAAGCGCTCGCGGTTTACGTGAATTTTGCTCACGTAATCGTCGGGACCTTTGTTGTAATTTTCAACAAAGGCGTTCCAACTTTGAGTAAGGGCGTCTTTATCGTCCCTATTCTTGCGCGACCCTTTCCGGTTCGTGTAATAACGAGCCTGATAGAAAAGATCGATGAAATACCGACGTGTATCATCGGTACAGCGATCAAAATGATGATTGCGAAGGTCTTCGCAATCATTAAACGCGCTAATGTCAAATAATGGATATTGACAATCGCGCTTGGTGTGCCCACCACTTCCGGGCGCAAGCGTCCATCCTGGGGTCCAAAACCCCACTTTGTACGGAACATGGCGTTCCGTACAACATGGTGGTTCAGAAGCAGCGTAAGCCGCTTCTGCGTGTTGTTTCTTGGCAGGTAGAGCACCACCTGCCACCTCAAAGTCGTCTTCGCTACGACCAGGCGAATGACGAGGACCGGGAGGAGCCTTACGCTCCTCATACCACCGTTTTACGGAGTTGTCGCTGTCGTAATCGACGGCGTCAGACTCTACTTCGCCATCACTTAACGGCGAAGCAATTCTAGCGGGCTTAAGCTCGCTAGAATCGTTGGCAGGGACGGTATCGTCCTCGCCCTCTTCCTCGGAGTCAGATGACTCTCCGAAGATGTCATTAAACTTCTTCTGGCACACCCGCCTTGCGGCAGGTGGAGGCACGGAAGATGTTGCATTCGCGACATCTTCCCGCCCTCTCTTAGACACTGCTTCCGCAGCGTCTACTACGAGAGACAAGGGGTCTCTCGGCTTTGTCTTTCGCTTCGACGCTACATTCGTAGCGTCGGCATTTGATGACACCTCCGCACGTAATGCAGAGGTGGTGCCTGCTTTTGCAGTATCGGCAGCGCCCTTAAGAGCGCCGCTGCGTTTGCTGACCATTTGTTCTTATGGTCAGAAGATGAGTTATAACAGAATATCGTTATGACCAACAAGTGCCACCATTCGATTGGCCAATATTATGTTATATTATTGGCCAACCAGCTTGAGTGGGGGGTGATGTAATGGGGTGCCATTACATAAGTGATATTTAAGTAGAAATATCACAGTTCAATTTCAGACTTAATGTCTGAAATGTGAATATTGGATTATAAGTTGTTATAATCTACCTTGAGAACAGATTCTGATACAATTATCGAATCTAACAAGTAATCTAATGATAGAAATATCATTCAGACCAGTTTTATACTACAT
Organism: Sclerospora graminicola; assembly: GCA_001887855.2. Taxonomy (NCBI): domain Eukaryota; phylum Oomycota; class Peronosporomycetes; order Peronosporales; family Peronosporaceae; genus Sclerospora; species Sclerospora graminicola. The sequence goes on from MIQA02016547.1 coordinate 73,600, forward strand.
GTTACTATGATTAGTCTAGGTCTAATTATACTAGTTAGCTCTTAACCATTCATAAACATATTCACTCTTAAACTTACCTTCTAGTACTCAAGTAGCCTTGTATATATTAATATATATACTTAAGTAATAGATTAATTAATACACTAATTAGTCTTTATTAAAGTTTATCTAAGGTAAACTAAGGAGGACCAAATTTGTATTTGGTCCTACACAAATTGCACGCTTCCTCACTGCAATCTTACAGTGTAAGCCGCGTAACAGTAGCCCTGTTACATAAGCTGCGGAAGAGAAACGGCAAAGGGAAACACTGGCCGGGTCAGCTACTCCAGCCAATGATATGCTGGCCTCGTCAGTTATTTCAGCCAATGAGGAGGTGGGAGCACCCGCTATTTTGTCAATGAGAAGGTGGACTCGTCCGCCCTAGCGGGCACCGGCTCCCAATCTCCAATACGGCCCGGTCTGACGACCGCATGAACAGGGCGATGGTGGCCTTCGTCATGCTAAAAGCAAAGATCGCGACCACGCTGGTTCTGGGACACTTTGATGTAGATAAGGGGCCAGTGGTCATCATATATGCTAACAAGTGGGATATCCCGGCTGCCCTAGTGCAGGATCATGATGGAGTATACTGTCCTGTGATGTTCACCAGCCGGACTCTGAAAAGCAATGAAGTGAATTATGGGCTGGTGGGCAACGGATTCTGGATGTATGTAATACGATGTTGGTGTCATGCCCTATTAAGGTGTTATCCAGACGGTCGACCTTGACATGGCTCCTTACAGCAAACGGAATTGATGGTCGGCTTGGTAGATGGGCTGCACTGTTGTCCCAGTGGTCTCTAGAAGTGATTATGTGCATTAAAATAGAAGAAGAGATACTGGACACATTAGCGGCCATAATCATCCCAAGGACAGAAGTGGAAGAAGCACTGATAGCGATAGCGCCCAGAAAGCAGCCGCGATAATCCATCACCGACAGTTGGTTCAGCAGAAGAGTTGATGGTTCTGAGCTTCGACGGGTCAGCGAGCGTCAAGAAGGGAGTGGGCGCCTACAGTGCAATCTTGGGGAAGCTGCCGAGTGGAAAGTGGGTGCCGCTGCCTCTGACTTCACACCTAATAAAACAGTGAATGAGGCGGTAAACTGAGAATTGCTGCTTTGCATAGAGTTGCTGGTCGGTCAGGCACAGGGGCGGATTATAATATGCGGAGACTCTAATCTAGTGATCCGACGAATCACTGGGGAGATAGACTGTAAGGCTCGCCGACTAAGATTGTAGAACGATCGGGTTATGCCAGCCCTCAGAAAATGGCCAGAGCATGCAATTCTACATGTTAAAAGAGAATGGAACAATAGCGCAGACTACTTGGTCACGTTGGCCATGCGAGATGAGGTCGGCCTAGCAGTTTCGGATTCAGTTATGTTGGGTAAACAGGCGGAAATTAACAGTTACCAGAGATAATAGGAACGAGCGAGACGGGAATCCACCTGTCCAAATCCAGCCAGTTTAGGAAAGGAAGGTTCGACAACCAGGCCTGTGAAACAGATACGCATCCGGATGGATCATGATCCACTCTATGGCAACAGGAGCTTCCTTTAGAGGCACTTTCAGTTGATCTGGCAGTAACCAGCCCGGGTTATTATTTGATGTGGAAAGCAGGAGACGGGACGGAGTTGAAGGAAGGGTTGGACAAAGGAAGGGTGGAATAAGAGATGAAAGAAGCAGTGACGGATATATTAAATTGGGTAAAATAAAGGAAAACGATTAAACGATCCAAGTCGCTCTTCACTGTAGATGACCATACTTGTTGCGGAGCCGGGACACTTGAAATCCAGGATGATTGGAGGGCTGGTCACGATATTGATTGCGCCAAGGATCCTGCCGTTCGATATCTTCCAAAGACTCAGAAAGGAAGATAGTGTGGTCCGGGTCACCTAGACCAGGATACCATGTCCCGTCTTCTGCCGATTCCCCCTTCTTCTCAATTTTTTGGTTCGCCAGGTGGAGTATAAAAGGGGAAAGGAACAGGTCCAGGTCATTGGCATCGTACATGATACTAGTTCCCTCCAAGACAAGTGCACACAAACGGACCCATGCCTCTGTAGCCCGATTGCGCCGATTTTTTCGGGAGGCGAAATAAGTTCTGAGGGGTGGGTCGTTTTGTCGAGCCTCCACCGAAATGAACCAACGTGGGTGGATCCTGGGCGTGGGTAGCAACGAGCTCCCGATACTTCTCTTGGAAGTCAATGAACCACTGGTTGGATGGTACTCCCACATCCGGCATCTCAGCGGTCAATATTTCCCAAGGTTTCGACTTCATTAGATCGTCAACCACACCTGATTTCCCCAGGCCGGGGTGCAATTCTGACAGGGGAGGTACCTTGAGAGAAGGAGGGAATATTTGTAAGGTGGGTCGGGTAAGGAGTGAGTGAGTCTGGTACTGGAGACATCGGCAAGACTCAAATTGGCCAGCTGCTCAACCGTCCAAGGTTGAATGTTTGACCGGTTCATCTCACTAATGAGGCGGTCATTATATAACCACAGGATCGGAGTCTTGGAAGAGGCGACTTTGGGGCGGAATGGCGCCGCTGGATCTTGGGCCCGGCTGCAGACCAATCCGATCGAGTTCCCGAACGAGTTCCTGATTGGGCTTGTGGCCGAGGTTTGGATTGGATCTTGGGGGGGGGTGTTATTTGCGCTCTTCTAGGCTGAGAGGCAACCACTGATCCAGAATGTCTTCCTCAACAACCTCCTCCAGTTCTACTTCTTCCCCATTCTCTTCCTTTTCCTCGTTTTCTTCTTCCTTTTCGTCTTCCGTCGCGGTCTTCTCCCCAGACTTCGGGGGGGGGGGCTGTTAGCTACCTCGGGATCAGAAGTGTCTTCGCGAGCCAAAGGGTGGCTAGCGCTGGAGGGCAGAGATGGATGAGTAGGTTCGTACTTCCCAGAGCCAAAGCCAGCTGGCGGTGGGGATTGCAAATCCATGACCGGATCTGGGGTCGGATAAGAATTAGCTAGGCCACTGGAACTTAAGAGGCGGCGTCTGGTATCCGCGCGAGATCAGGACAATGCAGCACACACTTGCTGGTCGAGATAGTCTTCGTCTTCGTCATTGGCGTCTTCGAAATCGCTGGAGGGCGGATCTGGACTAACTTCCGAGCCGGATGGTGGGTCAGCTTCCAATCCGGACGGCAGGTGTAATGGGGTGCCATTACATAAGTGAATTTAAGTTGAATTATCACAGTTCAATTTCAGACTTAATGTCTGAAATGCGAAAGTTGGATTATAAGCTACCTTGAGAACAGATTCTGATACAATTATCGAATCTAACAAGTAATCTAATGATAAAGATATCATTAGATCAGTTTTACATTACATGTTACTATGATTAGTCTAGGTGTAATTAGACTAGTTAGCTCTTAACCCCAACCATTCATAAAAATATTCACTCTTAAACTTACCTTCTTGTAGACACGTGGCCTTAGATATATATATTAATATATATATTTAAGAGATTATTTAATTAATCAAATAGTATACCCTAAAGTTTGTCTTAAATAAACTAAGGAGGACCAAATTACATTTGGTCCTAACTAATTGCACACTTCCTCACCGCAATTTTACAGTGTAAGCCAGTAACAGCTAGCCTGTTACACCTAGTAGCACTTTGGGGTCCGTCTTAACGACCCCTGTTGACGCGTTCCGCTAGTTAACTAGCGGAACGAGGGTTTAAGAGCCGCCCGACCGTCATGACGACGGTCAGCGAACGTGAGCGCGAGCGACAGCTCGCGCAAGACTTAGTGAGGGAAAATTTCCCTCAATGGACAGAAAAAAGTATGGACACCGTGGTGGAGATGATGCGGACCGTAGGGCCCGAGATCACCACCATCCTCCGAGGTAAAACCCGTAGGAAGCCTTGGATACGGTCACCCGTTTCAAGAGGATGTGTGGTGTATTCGCTCTCAGAAAATCTTCCTACGACGCGAACACCCACGGGGGTCCCAGACGACTGACTACCGGAGGGGGTACTCCGTCCATCCGAGTCATGATCCGATCCGGTTTCCGGCCGGTTGGATCGGTCGCTTCCATCCGCTTGATCGCGACTGCTCGAATGTTGCATGTTGAAAGCTCACCTTGTGTACCCGTCAGTACTGGGGGGTTAGCTCTCCTGGTGGACCCTAGGGCGAATGTAAATCCGTCCAATAGGGAGATGAGGGTTAGGACTAGGGGTAGATCCTGGGCGGAAATCGTCACCGGGAAGCTCGTCTGGCAATACACTTGAACTTTGTATAGTGCCGGCTGGGCCGAGAATAGTCGATCGGCCAGCTAAACCAATAAGACACTTGAAGTTTGTATAGTGCCGGCTGGACCGAGAATAATCAATCGGCCAGCTAAACCAATAATAATGAAGGGCGAATCCAAATGTGTATATGAGGCAGATACAACTCCACACTCTTCCACAGAAGGCCAAAATGCCACCACTTCCCAATACTTAATACCGTGTTCAAAACACGGGCGACTTGAGGTGAGTATACGAAGTCGCCGCGACTCCCGGTCAGGGGACTTCCGGTGGGTTAACTTAAACTTCCCCGGGCAAACCAATAACAGCAAGAGGGGACCTTGTTAGCCCTCTGCCGTGAACCAATAAAAGCGACTTGTGTCTAAGAAAGCGAAACGTATACTGATTTATCCTAGGTCCAATACTCCCTTTGTGTAAC
>MIQA02016548.1:0-93470 GCA_001887855.2 Sclerospora graminicola
ATGAAGGGCGAATCCAAATGTGTATATGAGGCAGATACAACTCCACACTCTTCCACAGAAGGCCAAAATGCCACCACTTCCCAATACTTAATACCGTGTTCAAAACACGGGCGACTTGAGGTGAGTATACGAAGTCGCCGCGACTCCCGGTCAGGGGACTTGCGGTGGGTTAACTTAACCTTCCCCGGGCAAACCAATAACAGGAAGAGGGGACCTTGTAAGCCCTCTGCCGTGAACCAATAAAAGCGACTTGCGTCTAAGAAAGCGAAACGTATACTGATTTATCCTATATCCAATACTCCCTTTTGTGTAACCTACCCCAAATAACACGGCTGTCCAGTCATGTGCGTTACCCAAAGTAGCCCGGCTAACTCCGACTTTGTGTACCAACCCTTCCGGTACACCGAACCCATCTGGTACCAGTCCGAATGGTACATTGTACCCGGCCGGCTCAGCCGGATGGCCATTCATCCGAGCCCCTTGGCCGCTGACGCTAGCAATTCCTCGGCAGATTCTCATACGATCCGGGTGCCTCCTTCATCCACTAGAACAATCATCTTCTTTCAGGATCCTTTCACTCATACTTTCTGAATTAGCCCGTCGCCGATCTGTCACCCGGCCGTCCAACACCCGTGACCTTAGTGTCCGCTTAGCCCGCCTGTTCGACTATCCACGCCCTTTGTCATGCCCGCCAGCCTGATTTCCAGCCTGGCGCCGCCCGGACGCTCGCAGGTGCGCCTGGCAGCTCCCAGATCGCGTCTTCTTATAGACCGGTCCGGGCATCCGGCTAAGGGCGACATTTCAGCCAATCCGGTGCGGGCATCCATCATCATTAGTCCGTTAATTTCTGAAGCACTTCACCACACCAGGGTACATAGTTGTACCAGCCCGCCAACAGCCGACCGCCAAGTCGAAAATGTCCTTGAAATCCTGACCAAAGGCTGTCAAGAGAAGCATCCTAGAAAAGAAGAAGAGTCCAAATGAATCACCTACTTATAACTAAGCGTTAATCTCACTAAATCAGCTAATAACCGCATTAGTTTTATAATGTCCACCCCGATGACTTCCGATCAACATGCACAGCTGCTGTTCTCTATGGTTGTGACTATGGAGAAAAAAGCGCAGTTACACGAGGAACTTCAAGAGTCCCGATAGCTATCGAAAATCAAGCTAGCGGGTGTGAAGCTTCCGACGTATGGAGGTAGATTAAACGATTCATTCAAAATCTACAAGGAACAAGTGGAGCAGTACTTCTTCGCAAGAGGAGTGGACTGCAAAAGCCGAGAGCTTTCTCAAAGGATACTTGCCGTCTTTGGGAGAACACTGAAGCAAGGAGCTGCTCAGGGGTATGTGGTGCAAAAACCGTACGTCCCAAACGTGGACAACTTCTTCAGCAAAGTCGAACGTGAATACATTCGTGCTGACTTACAAGAGCGCTTACCCGAAGATATGAACAATCGGAAAGAGCGCGATTGCAAAGATATCCCCGATTATGTGAGCAAGTTTCGACAAATACTCACGCAAGTCCGCAAAAAGAGCAAGTTGGACCAGATCATGTACTTCCTACATGGATTTACAGGTATTACGCGAGAAGAGGTTCAATACCGCCGCTGTACAACACTGTCCGAAGCTATTACGGCTGCGTTGGACTTTGGCCGCTCTCATCCGCAGCGATACTCCCGAGGAAACTTCACGATAGACCAAGGTATAGGTCGTACGAAAACAGTAGTCGATACTGACCAAACAATGGTCCAGAACCCATGGACATTGGCAACGTGCAGATTTCGTCTCGCGACTAATGCCGCCGCCGAACAATGGTCCAGAACCCATGGACATTAGCAACGTGCAGATTCCGTCTCGCGACTAATGCAGCCGCCAAAATTTGTGCTTTAATTGCGGTAGACCGAATCATCGCTCCGCACAGTGTAATAACCAAGGAACACGTAATGATAGAGGAAAAATTTATTCTGGCCGGAGTAATCAAAGGCATACAAATCGTCAGCATGTCAACAATATGGACAGCCGTGATAAAGAACAGGAAACAGTTTCTTACAATCGTGTCACGATCAATGCCGTGAAGATCCAACCGAAGGCCAAGAAAGAACCTATTAGCTTAGAGTCAAGCAGCTCTAGTTTGGACGTGCCAGCGCCGAGTCGACTACTAGTGCGTAAGGGTGTCATTGGAGACAAATCAGTCAAGAATTTAATCGACTCTGGCGCGTCAACAAACCTATTCAAACCCGGTTTGGCATCAAAAGCGCTAAGCGCACAAAAGGTGCAAGCACGTCGTTTTAATGGAACGTGGACATCGAATCAGCCCACAACGAGAGTGGAAGTTACCATTCGTATCGAAGGTATGGAGTTCCCAAAGATGCAGTTCACGGAATGGGACCTACCGGATGCCCATGACATGATATTTGGTCAACCATGGTTCACCAAGTATAATCCACGGATTGATTGTCGTACGCAATAGATTGAAGTTGCAGACAACACGAAGTTCGAAGACGTAGATGGTCCGACGTTCCAAGAGAAGCTGAAAATTGGAGTCTATGATGAGATATATCACTTGAAAGTGAAAACGTTGAACAATCGGACATACCACAGGAGTTGACGCCTGTTCTGGACGAGTACAAGGACGTATTTCCAGAACAACTCCCGAATGAAATGGCTCCAACGCAATTAGTTATCTTCGAGTTGCAAATGAAGCCTGATGCGGTTCCAAGCTCCCGTGCTCCCTTCCGTCTTTCGAAGGTTGAGCAGGACGCCCTGCAACAATTTGTAGAAGAGAATATACAAAAAGATGGATTGAAGTATCCAACTCTCCCGGGGTCTCTAATATTTTTGGGATTCCAAAGAGAGACCCGGCAACCGGAAAGTTTCCGAAATGCGCCGAATGGCTACAAAGCGAAATTTGAAGATCCCAATTCGTTGGGTGTTTGGTCACCGCTATGTCAATAGCATGTCAGTCGTGGCAAAATTTCCTTTGCCATCGATCGAAAAATTATTCGTCCGCTTGGTTGGATGCAAGTATTTCTCGCTTCACGATCTAGCACAAGGATACCATCAAATGCTAGTGTTACCATCAAGTCGACCGTATACGGCTTTCCGAACCCAAAACCACGAAGCATGGAGAAGCATAACCCAACAAACGGCATCTCACATTCGGCATTACATCAGAAGACACAGCCTCAGCACACGGAACAAGACGGGAATACCTAAAAAACACCAGTAAGAGTCACCGCTAAAATGGATGCGGAAAAAGTTAGGTCGCAAAAAAATGGGTGGTAGCGGAAGCGTACGATCAAGACAGTACAGTCCAGCCAAAGATTATTGAGCCAGTCCAGCGATAATTATTCGAAGAGTTCCAAGCAACCGGATTTGGACAGCAATGAAGCAACGAAAATATGATAGAATGGGCACGGGTCTGGAAAATGATGACATCAGTTTGGAATCATCAGCAAGAAACGCTCTTCCCAAAGGTGGGGGCAGACGAACGAGTCTTGCTAAACGCGGCTTCAACAGAACGAGTCGCCCTTATGCAACTTCTTGAAAGCTTTAGCCCACACTGTATAATTACGAGTATAAGTGCGGAGGTATTAAGAGAGCTAACCCGAAATTCGCGCCTTGAATATTGGGAGTTTTTGATGGCAGCGATCCAAGACGGTAGGTACAAAAACGAGTTGACATCAGCTCTAACGGTTTAAGGCAAAAGAGTCATAGCAGCTCAAGGAGAGCCACAAAAAGAGACTCTGTGTACAAGCGGACAGGAGTGGAAGTTAGTACAAGAACGCAAGTACGGAAATAACCATCGATTGAAGCTGTGTGCGCCACATCGGATTAACAAATTTGTGACCAAGTTAAGCGACCGACGAGTTCTTTGAAACTCGTCGTAAGGCGGGAAATGTGTGGGAGTCTACCTTGCCGCTCTCCAGTCCCACCTTTTGCGTAAAGAAATCCGCTGGTGGGTGGAGAATCGTTCATGCTCTGCGCTAACATTTATGGTGTTCACACAGCGGCGCTTGTCGCGGAGGAAGTCATGCCTCGAAATTCCATCGCGACCAAAATTCATCGCTTCTTTACAGCCCAGCAGAAGATACCAGATTTTCGCCAACTTGCTCGGTGACTGGAGCAGGACGACATAACAGAGTGGCAGGACGTGTTGGATTTTACAAGGTGGTAACTAACGTGTCTCCTACTGTAGGTATTGCTGAACAGGACACATGTCAAGGAGGTTCGTCTGTCGGAGCACCAGTAGACGACCCCCTTTTATTATACTAAGGGCACCTTAAAGTTTCTAAATTATATGAAGGAAGTACAGCGATTACTGCAAACTATGAATGCCTATAGTAAACAGAAGGACGCTGAATTGGGGGATCAGCCAATACGCCAGCCTTCCCAAAACCACTCCGCGAAAAAATTCCGTATCATCACCCAAAATGTGGGTGGGTTCAAGGCGATATCCCGATTGCAGTGGTTACAGGCGTGGAGAAGTCGCCCACCCACCTCAAAAGCATAATGCATTGTCATACAGCACATCTGTGTTAGAAGACGACGATCTCACCGCCTCTTGGGAGCGAATGTGGCTATAGAACAACCCAGATCACAGGTTGGCTCTCTGGAGCATCTCTCCCAAAAAGTGAGGAGAGTAGGCATATTATTAACACCAGCCCTGGGGATACAAGTGAGACTGTGGAAACGTCACGTCTTGACGCCTTGAATCATTGCGTTGCATCTAGCCTATCGGTCAATCATAAATATTTTTGCGCCCCAAGATACTAACTCTTATCGTAAGCAGTTTTATACAGGTATCAGAGTGTGTGATCTATAGAGTAGGCCCGACGTGATCATCGCAGGGGATTTAAACTGTGTTGAAGTTCCTAATTTGAATAGGTCAGGGACCACACGAAACACAGAGACGGAATGTATGAAACTATCACGGCTAGTGGAGAAACACCATTGGTATGATGCAGCATTGACTCAAATTTCAGCGTCAAAGGCGGAGGATTTAACGGCGAGCACAAATTTTACTTTCTGGCGAGGTGACACAGCGTGTCGACTCGACCTGTTCTACATTCCTGAAGCCTGTTACAATTGGGTTCACAGTGTGGAGCCATCGGATCACGAAGAAGTAATACTCTTTTAACGAGAACCCTCACGAGAAAAACCTAGTGTATCAGCAAAATGTTTACTCCGGTCACCACTAAATTCTTACTCGCACTCACCCAAGCTCCCACATTCGTTAGCATGGAATCTGCAGATACTGTTGCCGACACTTTGTCACGAATGCGAATGTGGGGAGTTACGGAAGACGTAGCCAATACCTCTGACGATATTCTTGGCTACAGCGATTACTACGAATACGGAAGGTACGAGGGCATAGATTACGTTGACAATGATGACGATGATTTCAATTGTGCTGTAATCTTCGATCGCTGGAGTATAAATAGGAGAAATGTGTACACCAACCAACGAAGCTAGCCGCTCTCGAGATTTTGACATCTGGAGCGACAATTGCTGGATGTTTGGAATCAAGTGTCGCTCAGCATTATATCATTGGCAGAAATCAGAGAATAAAATTCGGATTGCATGCAAGTCAAAAACCAAGTTGAGGTGGGAAAGGGACGGCCGAGTGGGATACCTTTTTGCGATGACGTCGTACAATAGGTGAAGGAAATGCGCCGTGAAGACTTTCCACCAAAGACGAGTCATGTAGTTGCGTTTGTCAAGGATAAGTAGGCGGGTGGTCTGCCGCATACTTAGCGCATCAATGTGAGGAGGATCTGAGTCGTTTGCTGCGTCGTGCTGTCCAGGCTCGTGGATTCTCTTTTCGTCACCCTACCAAGACCATTCTCTCAACTTTGGATCTACTCCAAGAACAGCGTCAGTTTTCTTGCGATGTTGGAATAAAAGTTTCCAGAACGTACTAGCGGTGTAGTATTTTTATGCTCATGAGACTACCGTGTACTATGACGAAGATCAGTGTAATTTTGTGTGAACGTGGACATACAAAGTCAGAGAAGGTAGTGGGCAGACGTCGGTCGGAACGAGCAAGTGTTCTTTTCACGGTGTCGTCCACGGGAACAAAGCTTTGCCGGGTTGTTATCATCAAAGGACTGTGGAGACGTCTGTGGAGAAAAAAGTTGCAACATTTTCCGACCAAATTGTTGCAACCGTACAAACTAATGCTTGGATGGATGCAAGGATATGGAAGGAAAATTTAATTGATGGAGTGTAGGCAGATTACGTTGTGCAGGCACCGACCACACAATATATGTCGGCAATCTTGTCTGTCCCGTTTCGCTCGAGTCCCAAGAAACGTTCGCAGAGTGGGCACCGCGCTTGTCCCCCTCCCAAAAAAACGATGGCAAACTTGCAACCACTGGATGTCGGCGTGATGGGTTTCAAGCGAAAACTTCGTACATTGATGCTGTAGGACAGGTACATGAGTACGGCTCACTACCGCTTAGAGAGCATCTTCCTGCTTCCCCCAAGATGCGCCAAGACCAAGCGCAGGTTTAGGTTTGAACGTATCGTGAAAGCGTGGAATTCAGTCACCGAAGAGTGCATTTTGAGCGCATGGTCATAGTCGAAGCTTTAACGTATTGCATTATCCTTCCTTTTATTGGATAGGAAACGTTCGACACTAGGGCACCATGACGTCTGCTATTACATGTAATGCTATATTGTTAAGTTTTAAATGGTGATGATTTACCGTTTGAAGTATTAGCGTGACCCCTGCTACCCGGATGGGAGCCTACCGGTCGCCCTGCCGGGTAGACCAAACAAAAGTATTGACGCTTCGTCGGCGCAGGCGAGCGTGGAGGCGGTGAGAGGGGGCGAAGCCAAACGGCGCGCTTGGTGGTTGTGTTGAATATGCGGATACCGGATAATGACCAAGTTGCTGGAAAATTACAAAACCGAAACGAAGTCACCCAAGACGCATAGCGTCTATGGCAGGGCCGTCAGGGAGGTGCGACGCAGGGCGTCAACCGCAGCGCGGTTACAAACGTATAGAAAGGAAAGACACCCAAAACGCAGGGCGTCTACCGCAGGGCGGTTATATGCATCGATATGGGATGCGGCCATCCAGACGCAGGGTGGGTACGAAGTTGAAGGCATCTTCAACATTAAATTATATTAGGAATTTGTACGTGCATATATATATTCATCGCTAACCAATAAAAAAAGGCGTACAAGGTGAGGCGCCAGTTGGCAATCTCCCAGGTGGAGCGCAGGGCGCTACAGTGTTAAGTAGATGCAGGGCACCTACTACCACCTCACCTTGAGTCCCCGGGGGGCACATACCGGTTTACCCTGGTCCTAAAACGGTTCAAGACCAGACCGGCGGACCGGTCTGGTCCATGAAAAAGACCGGTTAACAGAACGGTTAACAGATCAAACAGTGGGTTTCCGCAACCGCAGTTGCGGGCTTACAAATTGTAAAGATTTCGAGTTGCGGTGTAGTCAATATCATTAAACCAGGGTTAAATCTGATGATGAGTTCGAATGCGATCCAAGCGACCTTGATGATGAAGATCAGTCGAGTGAAGACGTTGTAGTGATTGAAGTAAACCCCGAGTTGATCTCGAACGCGGGACGATCAGAGCCATCCTCTGTCACCACTAGCCGCTCTGGTCAGAAGCCTTAATTGTGGATGTGGAACCATTGCAAGAAAGTGAAAACTAGTTCTGACAACAGCAAGGACAACAAAGCTCGAAGGTTCTATGGCACGACTAGAACCAGCACTCTTGCGAGACATCTCAGGAAGGACCATCGCGAGAATCAGATGCCATGATGACCGCCGTTGCCAGAAATCAGGCAAGGTTGACTCCCGATGGTCAGATTGTCAATCCGCACGCGCTCACCGATGCGAAAATAGATCGTCTGCTAACTGTTCTGGTGGGTTTTGTTGTTGATGACAAGCAATCGTATCGATTGGTTGAGAACGAATTCTTTGTGGCCTTTCAGTTGCCAAGTCGTCGTACTGTGGTCCGTGCGATAGGTGACGGGTATGGGATCGCTTTGACTAAGCTGGTAGCCGAAATCGACAGCAGGGTGGCGATTACACCCTTGATGGATGTTCATCAAACGTAATGCGTGGCAGTCTTGTTGTGACTTTGCACTGGATCGATGCGGACTGGACACTTCGCCATGTAGTCTTGGAGTTTACTTATTTCCCGGTTTCTCACAACCAGCGGACGACGTTCAAACTCGCTATCAACACACTGGAAGGTTTAAATATTCATACCAAAGTTTACGCTGTGACAACTGATAGCGGTTCCCCGCAAAGAATCATGTCATAGATCATCTGAACAACAAGTACAGCCTGAACCAGGACTCCGCTTGGCACGTTCGTTGTGTCTGTCATAACATTAATCAGACTGTCGTTAATTGTGTCGTGTTCATAAAGAAAGAGGTTAATCTTCTCCGGGAATTGCTCAAGACGTTTAGGGTTGTGTTCCGATGCGTCGCCAGTCCGAGAGCTATACATTACTTTTGGATTTGGCAAGTAAGATGTGCCTGGTCTGGACGTTGATACCCGATGGAATTCTGCTCACTATGATCAACAAATGCTATGATATGCGCAAAGTCTTTGAGGCGATGTGTAATCAGAGCGACTTTCTTGCCAGGCTCGATAATCTCAAGTTATCTGATTATGACTGGCGCGTTCTCAAGTCATGCCGGGATTTTCTCTTTCTGGCATACCAATGCATAAACGCTGCGAGCGGCAAATACTATGCTGCACTGTCTATGCAGCCGCTTATTTATTTATAACCTTCTCATCGCTTTGTGTAATTATACAATTGTGGGCATTGCGGAAACAGGATTTACCACCCCAATCGTTCAGCAAGCCGCAAATGCGATGAAAAATAAGCTAAAGATCTATCACCAAAACATGAAAAGTCCTATGGCAACACTTGGATCCACGATATCCGAACGGCTCTCTTTCGGCAGATGTCAAAGAACTAATCAAGCAAGTCCTGCGCAAGGAATATGGCTACCAAGAGCAGCAAGCGGACATTCGCTCATCGGGATAAGCGTTTAACGTGTTTGCCGCAGCGGCAACCTCCTGAAATTATAAAGCCGTTAGAGATGAGGTGGATGTTTTTTTTAATCTTACGGCTTCACTTGATACAACGTTCCCGGATCCAATTATTTGGTGGAAGCAGCACGAGCAGCGCTTCTCAACCATCTCACGCCTAGTTCGAGACACGTTCATGGTCATGGGATCGTCTGTTCCATCCGAATCAGCGTTCTCGGACATCGGTGACTTTATTCGTCCCGACCACGCCGCGCTATCCAATGAAAATCTCTCGATGAAGATAAAGTTATGTTCATGGAATCGCTTAATACAAAAATTCAATTGATTTTTGTATAACGACTTCATTCGCTCAAGACAGTACGAAACGAGTGATTGCCGCCAGCAATTTGCCCAAACCCGCATAATTTTTTATGACGAAAATGCGGCGATCCACGCTCTTTAAAGACATTTATGAGATGTGAGTCATGTGAGTAGTTGCCGTTTCCCAAAAGACTCGTAAGGAGCTTGAAAGAATTTGACTTGCCAACCTGCTTCTCCTTTGAATACAACACGAGCATGACCTTCGTCTTGTTGTCGGGATAGTGACAGATACTACTGATATAATCCATCAACCTTTTATACCTCTCAGAATCATTGAAGCAAATGATACGGTTCAGGTAAATCGAGTAACACTGGGAACAAGTCAAGATTTCTTCGTGAAGATCCTTTGCCAGTATATGATTTTGATCATGTTCCCATTTGCATCCAGCGTTTGCAGATTTGTGGAATGGAATCGTATTGAGGAGGTCGGATAGTTTAGTTGAGCGTGGCGTCTTGTTTTTAATGAGCTGGATTTGCACCTTCAGCAAGTTATTTGGATCATATGTCTTGATCACAGAATTATCGTCCTCCGTTGGATTACGGTTGTAGTAGGTGATATCTGATCCTCAATCTCCCTCCACACCTGGGAGATGATTCGGGGCTGATCGGAATTGGTTCGTGAACAACACCCTGATCAGCAAAACATCGACATCGCCCGCTCACTCAACCCTATCTCCGACCTCCATTGTATGTTGGACCGCAAGGGTCGCACCGACTCAGCACTCCTCTTAAAATTGGACCCGATCAGATCTCTTTATGCTGATTCTGGGTGGATCCATCGACTCTAATCGCTTATCCCAGTTCAGTAAGGCTTATTCAGCTTACCACTTCACATATCAAGCTCTGGCATATACCTGATCTTCATATCTTAGGGCCGGGTCAAGTTTATTCGATCGATCAGACCGAGATTTCTATATCCCATTCAACTTCAGAATCTGGATCATTCATGACCCCACTCCAATGACCGGGTTCCGCTGCTCCTGATATACCACACCGTCATTGATACTGCCCATCAGGTTGTCTCGACCGATCTGGTCTCGGATGTTCGCACGAACTCAATCCAGCGCTCAATATTCAGATCAGACCGTGATATTCACTAGTCCGTTAATCTGGGACCCGGCGCGATAACGGTATCCTCCTATTTCTCCATATTTACGATGGCCTGTTGTTAGCCATACGTCATCTTGAACGGAATCAGCCTGTCCCACCCATCAACGGTCCCATCTTGATGGGTGTTCCCATCGCCACCAATCAACAGCAATGTGTGGTCCACTTATTCCTGATTTTGTTGATTCACTTCATCAAACAGGAAAGGAGAGAGGAGGCTGAACCGAATCAGATATGACGGCAGAAGCGGAATATTTCGTTATGAGTGAGTCGAACTGCAGTCGTTGCGCGACTGCAGTTTGTCTAAGGGGCGGCTATGGTGGAATGATTCAACAAAATCAGGAATAATTGAACCAAACATGGAAGTTGATTGGTGACTACGGGAAAACCCATCAAGATAGGACCGTTGATGGGTGGGACAAGCTGATTCTGTTCAGGATGATATATAGGCAATAACGGGTCATCGCAAATGTGGAGAAAAATACGATGATACCATTATCGCGCCGGGTCCCAGATATTAACGGACCAGCGAATATCACGATCGGATGTGGATACCCAGGTACCGGATTGAGTTCATGTGAACGTGCGAGACCAGATCGGTCGAGACAACCTGATGGGCAGCATCAATGACGGTGTGGTATATCAGGAACAGCGGAACCCCGTCATTGGAGTGGGGTCATGAATGATCCAGATTCTGAAGTTGAATGGGATATAGAAATCT
This sequence comes from Sclerospora graminicola, assembly GCA_001887855.2. Lineage (NCBI taxonomy): Eukaryota > Oomycota > Peronosporomycetes > Peronosporales > Peronosporaceae > Sclerospora > Sclerospora graminicola. The sequence goes on from MIQA02016548.1 coordinate 11,232, forward strand.
CGGTCTGATCGGTCGAATAAACTTGACCCGGCCCTAGGATATGAAGATCAGGTATATGCCAGAGCTTGATATGTGAAGAGGCGAAATGTAAGAGCCTTACCGAACTGGAATAAGCGACAAGGGTCGATGAATACAACCTGAATCAGTATGAAGAGATCAGATTGAATCCAACTCCAAGAGGAGTGCTGATTCGGTTTGACCCTTGCGGTCCAACATACAATGGAGGTCGAGGATAGGGTTGAGCGAGCGGGCGATGTCGATGTTTTGGTGATCCTGAGGTGTTTCGAAGTGATCCGGGGCTGATTCGCCCTAATCACTGTGCTGATAATGAACCAGACTTGATAAGCCCCGAATCACCTTCCAGGTGTGAAAAGAAAAGGAGTTTCAGTCAAGATCGTGTTGGCATTGGGCGAACAGTGCCTGAGAGACCGATCCCGAACTGGTGCTATGCTAATTCCCGAGGAACCAGGCTAGTTGAAGATCGCCAGAGAGTCTGATCGTGATCGGTCCAAACGTGGTACGGATCAGGTTTAAGATGCGTTAAAGATGTATTTACGGTGGTACTGGAGCAACTGTGTGACGGAATGGGCACGATTGAAGCGTGAGGTGGGTCACATAAGTTGGTGAATGATACATTAGATATTGGATATTGCATATATAATAACAGGTTTGAATTTACCCCTAAACAAAGAGTCGCTCCGCCACGTGTCGCGGTCATTGGGAGCACAGGGTTAACTAGGCCCCTGTAGTTCAACTTAATTCCTGGTTAAGACGCGCATAGACGCATTTTGGTTTAGCGGAAGTCCCCCGACGGGATTTGTTTAAGTTTTCGACCCTCACCCCCTCAAGCTCACGTGCTTTAAACACGTTATATCAATTGGAAAGGTTTCGTGGAGATAACGTTTGTCGTTTACTGTGGAAGATCGTGTTTTTATCGTGGTTTCTGTGGTTTTCCGTTATCTCTCGTTTTATTGGCTGACCGGATCGGACGAAGTTTCACGATCAGCGCCTTTATAGACTTTAATCAAGTATCGACACTGACTCGTTCTCTGGTGAAGATTCCCACCCGAGAACACCCCCGTCTTGAGAAGGACATCTCCTCCGACCTGATTCGAATCATCCTTCTCATCTAAGAGTCCACCTGAGTGAGTGTAACCACCCCCGATCAATGGGTACACAAGGTGAGATGAAGGTAAATATGGATTCTATCGTACATGACGACCGGTCCGAAGACCGGGAGGATCGGATCAGTCACCATAGTGATGATTCATCCAATCCTGATGCTGACCAGGATCAACGGAGTACCCCCACCGATAGTTGGTCGTCCGGGCTAGTGGGTATCCGAATTCCACCCAAAACCTCCGTTCTGGATTTGGAAATCGGCTCCACCACACTTCCGGTGGACCTTAGTGTGTAAATCAAATAACGAGAAGGGAATTCGTGAGCCTCCGCTTGTTAAATTAAAACCGATTGGTGTCTTAGAAAGAGAACGTTCACTGACATCATCCTAGAATCAAGTAGAAATCGAGTGAAATCTTATATGCATTACGGTGACTTACCCATATGTTTGTCCTCCCCGCCTTATTGGCTAATATTAAACCATAGTAATAATCTATCTGGCCAAAACCCTCTAGAACCTCTCGTTCGATCTTTGACCACACGATCCATCTGCTGAACCAGTGGGGAGGGCAGGTCACCCGCATCTACCATAGCTGCCCGCCCGGGCTGTACTGCTGAAACAGGTCGGCATTTTTTATCATGGTCTATCCAGCTGGCATTTTGTATCATGCTCTATCCAGCTGGTCTTGGCTACATTCATGCTTAAATCACGCAAAACCAACCGAATATCACTCGTCTGTCTGGGTCTAACCCCTCGAGGGTCCTTATATACGTCAATCTGTGCTGCCCGCTTCCACTCCCTTAACTCCACATACGGACTCCGGGCAGTCGTTCCGTTCGGAAATTTCGATCAAGCAGGAGGTCACCACACTGCAGATTATTACACACCCAGCAGTTGATTTATTCTGGAGCCACTTTATATAGTGTGGATCACATATTACTTTTTTAATCTCGCTCTACCACAATAGCAGACCTGTTGACAATGACTTTACATGCACCAAGGATCATGGAATCAAATTGGTTAGAAGTAAACGATTTATTGGCTTGAAAAACGTTTCGAACTACGAACGTCGACGGAAATGAAGGTTTCTAACGAATGTTGTAAAGAATGGAATCCCGGTAATCTCGGAAGGAGTATTGGAATTTGAAGATGTGTTTCAGTGAAGGACCAAAATAAACAGCAAAATTACAGTGGTTCATTACATGCGAAATTTAGGTTAACAATTTTAGGTTAAGTTTTCCTAGCTTAAAATAATATACTTTAATTCTAACCGAGAGACATTAACTGACGTTGTGGCTTCCCCCTATCACTGACACTAAGACGTCAGCTCGTTGTCTATCTACGCATGCACGCACACTAATCGTTGACTACCAAGTTTATACTCGATTTGAATCACTAATCTAGGTACTATATACGCAGCTACGTAGCTTTCATCCTACAAGGTGAGGATGGTGGACGCGAGTTCGCATGAAACGGACAAGCGGGCTACCCCCCCCCCATATTCAAAAGTATGGGCAAACAGTTCTGCACCCGAGTATAAATCTCGCAATCGCAGCACTCCTAGCATTGTAGATGTGCATAAAGAACATCAACGTCGAGTGTTAGACTCTATATCTCAAGAAATGCATATTTTGTGCACCTAAAATACCCTTCTTGGCTGTTATCTCGGAAAGAATGTTTTTCCCTGATCCTGAAAAGATCGGAGTGATTGTTGAATGACTGGGGCTGACCAACGACGAGAAACATCGTATGTTCCTTGACCTAGCAACCTATCTGTATAAGAACTCATTTTTCATGTACTTGCAGGGTGAAGAAAGATGTCTCGCAATTCGATACAGACAAGCAAAACTTGACTGAAGCACCAGTGCTAGCGATAGCCGACAAGGAACATATGTTCCGCGTTGTTAAATATGCCGATACCGGATAGCGACTAAGTTGCTGAAAGGAAAGGATGCAGGGCATCCAGACGCAGGGCGTCTACCGCAGGGTGGTTACGATGAAAGAAAAGCATGCAGGACATCCAGACGCAGGGCGTCTACCGCAGGGCGGCTACGATGAAAGGAAAGGATGCAGGGCATCCTGACGCAGGGTGTCTACCGCGGGCGGTTAAGATGAAAGGAAAGGACCCCAGGGCATCCAAACGCAGGGCGTCTACCGCAGGGCGATTACGAAGTTAAAGGAAACTTCAATTTCAACTTATATTTAGATATTTCTATATGCATATATATATTCATGTTTAACAAATAAATATAAGGCGTACAAGGTGCGGTGATAGCTGGCAATCTCACAGGTGGAGCACAGTGCGCAACACACCTTACCTTGAGTCCCCGGGGCCATTCAGGCACCGACCGTAACGGGGTTTATACTTCCACTGTCCTACAGAATAGACGGTAGAAGTGCATAGTAATAGCGGATAACTCTGTATTACTATTACTACTTAAGTACTATTAAGAACTTACATATAGAAGTAATTAAAGTGACATCGCTACAACTAGGGATGAAACCCAACCGATTTTGAAATCAAAGATGCTGATTGGCCAGAACCGCGGGTGAAACCCGAGCCAAGAGAACAACTCGGGGAAGAAAAGCTGGATCCACCCCATTTGACATCGTCGCATTTCGGAAACAAGAAAAAAGTGGACGCAAGGTGAAGACCGGCATCTCTACATCCTACGCCAAGTATCAAGCAACTCCCCACCCGACTGAATAAGAAGAATCAATGGTGATTAAGGATACGAGCCGTGACATTCGCGTACCAGAGTTAACAGGCGCTGACGACTGCGTAATATGGAAGCTAAAGATCAGGGCGAAGTTTGCCGCGCAAGGAATGCTAGCGCTTGTGGAAGGCCGCGAGAGATTCGAAGATATGAGGAACAGTAATGATGAGCGATGCTGGGACATACGCAACAAGAAGGCGCATTTTTTTCTCCTGGACTCACTAAGCACGAATCTCGCACTTAGATTGAACAACGCGATCGAGACAAGACAGGCGCATCTGCTGTACAATGCAATACTAGCCGAAGTTGATGGGATGCCGCCGCGATACAAGCTTGATGTTTTACAAGAGATGTTGAGCACGGAGTTACGAAGCAACCAACGTTTTGAAGATTACATCAACAAAATGGTGAAGCTTGCCGTGGAATTAGAGAAAGCTGGGTGGCCCAATATCGGATGAAAAGTTTTGCGAGATATTACAGACAAGCGCAGCGAGTGTGTATCTTGAATTGGGTAACGAGTACTCAAGAATGAAGGCACTGAATCCTGGCGCAGAATTAAGTAAGAAATCGAATATTTCAAATGAAAGGATACACGACTATACTAGTCAACGACGTGATGGAGCGCGCGGGGTCACACTTCGAGGCACCCAGGGCGGGCCATGGACCAAGCATGAGAAGTACAAGTACCCATCGAAACATTGAGGAGGCTATAAGGCGTATCAACTGCCGTGTATGCAATGAACGCGGACACTGGGCACGCGATTGCACTAACGGAAGACGTGTTGAAGCGCAAGGACAACGAGGGCGATCACGTTATAGAAGCAGAACGATAAGCCGAAGCCGTGGGATTAACCACAGAGGTGGTCGTGGCAACAACCATTCAAGATATGAAGGTCGTGGCAACTACCATGCAAGAGCCAAAAGCCTTCCAATACAAGAAGGACGAGGTAACAGCCAACCAAACGATGGAAGACAACAAGACTTTATACTAATCGTTATAACCGACGTGGAGGAAACATCAAAAGACATCATTGAATGGAAGCTAGACTGTGGAAACCGAGTACATCTATGTGGCGTACGCGATTGATTTACGCACCTTCAGGAGGTTGAAGGAAGACAGCTAGTGATGATGAACTGCTCTCACGTCACCGTAAATGAGAAAGGAATCGTGGTGATCATGGTGCAAGATGGTAACACATTGAAACGCTGTATTTTGCAGAACGAATGGTATGTGCAAGGGGCACGAGTCAATTTGATATCGCTGGACCTAATGCAAGAGCGAGGCTTTCGAATGCTAATCTCGCGCAACCAGAAGGTGTGCTGCTTGAAGAGAGAATGGAGCATGGACATCGTGGCATTCAAGATAAGATTCATGAAGATGGCGGATATCTACCGCATGTTCTTCACTCATCCTGCCCGTATACCAATGGGGACGTATGGCGTTTCGACAACCATTGAAGAAACTAAGAGCGCAAGCAAGAAAGCAAGAAAGGTAGAGGCTAACATGGAGGCGTGGCATCGTCGTTATAACCATGTGGGGATGAAGCTACTTCGTAAGATGGAAAGAGATAACTTGGTGCAGGGCATTCGATCAATAAGGAGTTGAACCACTATGATTGTGTTCGGTGTGAAGTGTCGAAAACAAGACAAATGCATTATCCATCCAAAACTAAGAAGGCCAAAAGACCACTTCAACGGCTACACATGGATGTGGATACAATTGAAGAGAAGAGTGCAACATGTAGGGCAGATATTTCCTGTTTATTGTGGATGAATAATCACGCTACAAGTGGACGTTCAAGAAGTCAAGTGCAGTAAACAACATCAAGAAGCTAGTTACAAGCTTGAACACAGAGTTCAAACACAACAGAAGAGTGGTGCAAGAACTGTTTGCTGATCAAGGGACAGAGCAGAGTTACAAACGTATTGCTGTCAAAGAGGGATGAAGACACAGACCACAAACTGATATACCCCCCCGCAAGAAAATGGTGTGGCAGAACGATGGAATGGTTCCATCGTAACAACAATAACGACCCTACTCGAGGCGACACAACTTCCCTATACGCTATGGGGTGAGTGCCTACTACACGTAGTGGATACATGTAATGTTACAGTATCGAAGACAATTAGACATCACACACCACATAAGCTATTATATGAAGAACGCCCAGACGGACATGGGCTGCGTGGTGTTTGTCTACATATCAGATGGAAGATGTAAACGGAAAGAGAAGCTAGGACAAGGACAGGGATCCTGCTGGGATACTCATCGAGCACGAAAGGGTACAAGTACATGGATATTAGAACGGGTGCTGTTGGAACAGCAAGGCAAGACAACATACGATTCAAAGAAGACTACAATACAGTCGATGTACATGGAACTACTTCTGGCCAATGCCTATGGTGATGAAGCTAAACAGCTGCCATCTGAACCTCCGTTTGTCAAAATGCAAAAAGACATGACAACTCTTGAGTTTGCAATCGATAATCCGGTGGCAACAAGACAAGATACCAACCTAGAACCGGTTGAAGTGTACATCGAGGGTAAGGGGAGTCGGACTTCACAACGAAGCGTGTACAAGACACGGATATACGACCTACAAGAAAAAGGAAGCCTGATTCGAAGTACAAGGATTCCTGCAAGTGTATCATGTGACATCCAAGAGGGCAAGGAAGCAGTAGCTAGCGCAGGGCGCATATGAGGGTTCTACATCAGTGACACCACCAAAAGACAAGCGTCTCGCAGATGAAATCAAGGTACCACAGACCTACATACAGGCGATTGCTGATGGGCAGTACGCAGACTACTGGCTAGCTGCTATGCATGAAGATATGACATCACTGAAGAAATATGACGTATGGATATTAGAGCTGCGATGGACGAAGCGCACAGAACAGAATGTTATCACACATCGATGGGTATATGCACTCAAGAAGGACGAGCAGGGCTACGTCAAATGTGTTAAGGCACGGCTAGTGGTGCTTGGATTTAAGCAAGTCTATGGCATAAATTATTACGAGACATACGCACCAGAGATCAGATTTGACACTATACGAGCGGCATTATACTTTGCGCTACAACGAGGATGGGCAGTACTACAATATGATGTGAAGACAGCCTTCTTACATGAAGACTTAAATGAAGAAGTTATCATGGAACAGCCGAGCGGCTTTGAAGAAAACAGACAAGACTATGTGTACAAGTTAGTCAAGGCTGGCATGGAGAGTGCCCAGGCATCAAATACTCGACAAAGTACCAGTCCAGTTGCTCTTCAGAGTCGTCTGCTGACTTTTCTACGTGGGTTTCGAGTCGGCCCTCTGTTTTATTACCGCGACCAGCTTCTTGCTAACGCGCGACGCAATCACTGGTTCGTGATTGTCAATCTTTCGCACTTGGCTGCTTTTGACCAGGAGCTGCAAGATCTTTTTTTAAAGAGCCCAAAAGAGCAGTTGCCTCTCTTGGAAAATGCGGCAAAGGAAATGTTGGCGCAGCTGCTCGTGTCCGTCAACGAGTCGTCGCTCGGTGATTTGTCATCTGATACCTCTTCAACATTAAAGGGAAACATACCTGACATTCAAGCAATTTTACTGAGTGACCAAGCCCCCGTGCCTCTTCGACAAGTGCATGCCCAAGAAATCAATCGATTGGTTAAAGTGCCTGGTATCGTGATCAGCGCCTCACGAGTGCGTACAAAATGTATATCGGCCACGTTAAGATGTCGCAATTGTGGTCATACAAAGCGTGTGGCCGTGTCAGGACTGGGTGGCGTCAGTATTCCCCGCATTTGTGACCGTAATAGAGACGATGAGAATGCAGTGACGGCAGGAGACATGTGTCCCAAAGATTCGTACCTGGTGCTACCAGACAAAGGTGATTACGTCGACCAGCAAACACTTAAGTTGCAGGAAAATCCAGAAGTGGTCCCTACAGGTGAAATGCCGCGCAACTTGGCATTGATTGCCGATCGTCATTTAGTGGACAAAGCGTCCCCCGGAACTCGTGTCTCGGTGGTAGGAATCACGTCCGTAATCAATGCTGGGATGAAGAATGTTGGTGCTGTAGCGCTCCGAACACTCTATTTGCGGGTGGTGGGCATTGAAATCGATGAAGAAGGTGCGGGTCGAGCAAAAGCCACCTTTTCACGGGCAGAAGAGGAGAAATTTCATGAAATGGCTCGTGATCCAAAACTCTATGAAAAAATAGCATCTAGCATTGCTCCGTCTATTTACGGTGACTATACCATAAATATGAAGAAAGCCTTGGCATGTTTATTGGCTGGTGGATCAAGAAAACGATTGCCTGATGGAATGATTTTGAGAGGGGATATCAATGTCTTACTTTTAGGCGATCCTAGTACCGCCAAGTCGCAATTTTTAAAATTTACCGAAAAAGTTGCTCCCGTGGGGGTATACACGTCTGGTAAAGGTAGCAGTGCTGCAGGGTTAACAGCTTCAGTGATTCGTGACTCCAAAGGCGAGTTTTACCTTGAAGGCGGAGCCATGGTATTAGCTGATGGAGGGGTCGTTTGTATCGATGAATTTGATAAAATGCGCGAATCCGATCGGGTCGCGATTCATGAAGCTATGGAACAACAGACGATTTCAATTGCAAAGGCCGGGATTACGACGATTTTAAATTCTCGAGCAAGTGTATTAGCAGCTGCGAATCCCGTGTTTGGTCGGTATGACGATATGCGCTCGGCTTCGGAAAATATTGATCTCATGAGTACGATTTTAAGTCGATTCGATATGATTTTCATTGTACGCGATATTCAAGACGATGCAAGGGATCGACAAATGGCTGCGCACGTCGTTCGGATGCACACGAATGCTGTCGCTGGAAACGCTTCGACCAACGAAGATCTTACCAGTGGTGGCGAATTTGAGCCATGGTTACTAAAGAAATATATCACATATTGTCGTACACGTTGCGCTCCCAGACTCTCGCTTGAAGCAGCACAGGCACTTCAAGACTTTTACGTTGGTGTACGCGATGACGTGCGACGCACACAAGGAGGTGAAAGTACAATTCCAGTCACGGTGCGTCAACTGGAAGCTCTCGTACGTATTTCAGAGTCGCTTGCAAAGATGCACTTACTGAATGAGGCCACACGGGAGCATGTTGAAGAAGCGATACGTTTGTTTAGTGTGAGTACAATGAACGCAGCAAAAGACGGCGGGACGCAAGGACTTTTTGGGGCCTTTCACGAAAAAGCACAGGAGGTGGAGCAAAGTATCAATCGTACCTTGCGTATTGGGACACGCGTCGAGACCAGTGCACTATATAGCCGTCTTGAGGCACAAGGCTACAATCCCAACGCGATTCAACGAGCAATCAGAGCTATGGTACAGAAGGGATCACTTCGACAACTCAGCCAGTACAAGTTTGTTTCTCGAATCAAGTAAAGTTATCTTCTCTCTTTTTGTGACCAATAGGCAGGCTACTCTAGTGGGTGATCAACTACCGACCTCGTTTGGTGCAGTGGTTAAGACCCTGCCCTCGGGACCGGGAGATTGCGGGTTCGAGTCCCACCGTGGACGAAAATCCAAAGTCGGATAGAGTCGGGGTCCAAAAGTGTAATGAAATGAGGACCTTACAGCACCGCGCTTGACATGGCTTACACCACCCTGTATAGGGTCAGGTTCTCTAAATATCATCTCTAGTGGGTGATCAACTGTCAAACAGTGCTGATGGATACGATATGATGTTTATCTATGAACGATATTGCTTAACTACTTGAAATTGGGCGTAGTGGTATGATCTTTAAGAAAATCTGCATACAAAAAGCAAGGGAAACCAGGTCACCTTGATAGATCAATGTCACACTTTAGCCGATTCGGTGTTGGGTTTCGTCACTAGCTGTAGCCATGTCACTTTAATGACTTCTATGTGTAAGTGCTTAATAGTACTTAAGTAGTAATACTAATACAGAGTTTTCTGCTATTACTATGCACTTCTACAGTCTATTCTGCAGGAAAGTAGGAAGTATAAACCCCGTTACGGTGCCTGAATGGCCCCGGGGACTCAAGGTAAGGTGTGTTGAGCCCTGCGCTCCACCTGTGAGATTGACAACTGGCACCTCACCTTGCACGCCCTATTTTTATTACTTCCTCCGGTGCCAAATAACTGAAAGTTTCACACTGTAAATAATCTATTTCAACCAATAATAAGAATCCAACGAAACGGATTAGATAAAAGAAAAGCCAATTACATACGCTACAACCTGGTACAAACGTTTTAAAATCGAACAGGAACCAACGAAGTTATGGCCATGTGAATGAAGCAATCGCCTCCTCTCATTTCCGAATTCTCCCGCCACGACTTCAAATGTTGTCGGATCGGGATCACATTTTGTGGATGCCGAGTATGAATGATGCAGAACGATTTGCCCATTCCATGAGCTGCCAGTACGTTCTGTTGATGCTGTTTTGCCTTGCAGCCGTTACCCGAAGCCAACATCGTAGCAAAGCCACTATCGGACGTATTTAAATGCAGTTTACATCATCTAAGTTAGCGGGTGTCGTTGGGGGTGACAGGGTCTCTCCTACTTCTATAAGACGAATATTCTATACATACAGCTCGCGCGAGCAAACTCCATATCCCGAAGGTCATGTTTCTTTGCAAGGCCAATGTAAATACCATGATTAATAATTTATCGTATAATTTTATAATCTTTTTAATCTTGGGAGGTTTGGTTAGGGTACACTACTTTAACTGTTCTATTTATATTTTATATAATCATAATTTGATACTTGATGAATATCGACTTCTACTTCTTTCAGTAATTTTACCCACCCTCTCAAACCGATCTTTCAATTATTTGGCACCGGAGGAAATAGTAAGCGTCGTGCCACGCAGGGCAAAGACAGACGAACAGTTTCAAGAGAATCTACTTGAAGCAATTAAAGGAAGAGCAGCTACAGCCTTACGTGCAGGGCGCGTTCAAGTGACGGGCAGAGGCAGGGGCCCAGGCACCGTCCTCTGGGTAGGACTCAGAGCTGTGGAGCACAAACCCTACGATATGTGATCCGTTCCAGTCACCAGGTCGAGGGGGAGTGTTAGATATCCGGATACCGGATAGCGACTAAGTTGCTGAAAGGAAAGCAAGCAGGGCAGACGCAGGGTGTAATGGGGTGCCATTACATAAGTGATATTTAAGTAGAAATATCACAGTTCAATTTCAGACTTAATGTCTGAAATGCGAATATTGGATTATAAGTTGATATAATCCATCCTGAGAACAGATTCTGATATAATTATCGAATCTAAGAAGTAATCTAATGATAAAGATATCATTAGATCAGCTTTATTCTACATGTTACTATGATTAGTCTAGGTCTAATTATACTAGTTAGCTCTTAACCACTCATAAATATACCACTCTTAAACTTACCTTCTATCGCACAAGTAGCCTTAGGTATATATATTAATATATATATACTTAAGTGATCGATTAATTAGTCTCTATTAAAGTTTATCTAAGGTAAACTAAGGAGGACCAAATTTACATTTGGTCCTACTCAAATTGCACGCTTCCTCACTGCAATTTAACAGTGTAAGCCGCGTAACAGTTGCCCTGTTACACCTGGTAGCACTTTGTGGTCCGTCTAAACGACCACTGTTGACGCGTTCCGCTAGTTAACTAGCGGAACGAAGGTTTAAGAGCCGCTGGCTGTCATGGCATCAGCCAGCGATCGTGAGCGTGAGCGTCAGCTCGCGCAAGATTTAGTTAGGGAAAATTTCCCTAACTGGTCACAGAGCTCTGTGACCACTGTGACTGAGATGATTCGGACCATAGGGCCCGAAGTCATCACCCTCCTCCGTGGTAAAACCCCGGAGGATGCCTTAGAGACGGTTTCCCCTTTCAAGAGGATGTACGTTGATCCTCAGGTGCCTAACGCAATATTGCGCTCCCAAACGGCAGCAGCAACAGCAGCGCCCGCACCTAGTGCATGCGTTGAAGTGGTAAAGGCGCGGATTCCGACCTTTACTGGCGAAGGGGGTGAACCCCTTCGTAGGTTGTTCGCAGAGGTGGAAGATGCCCTCTCTGCGCAAAAGATTGTGGACCCGCGTTCACAAGCTTATTTCGCCACCACATGCCTAGGCGGTCGCGCCAGGGCATGGGCGATGAGCCGCAGATCCACTGATGGATCTGCGTTCCTGACGTATCAGGATTTAAAAGCTGAGCTGAAGCTCAACTTTGAAGCTCCAGAAATGGAGCATAGTTGCCGTGAAGAGTTCATGGAACTCAGGCAGGGCAAGCTGAGCCTACATGCGTACGCTCAGAAAATACAATATTTGTTATCAAATATTGTATACGAGCCGGTGCCTCCTGCCATGCAGGTCACTGGCTTCATGAAAGGACTGAATGACGGTCCCATCAAACAGAGTCGTTATCGGGTTCCCCCAAAGACTCTGAGGGATGCTATAGATCAAAGCATCCGAGAGGAATTCAGCATGCGTTCAGCATCAACGCATGCTGGGATTAGTCGAAGGGCTCAACAGCCTTTCGACTTTAACATGCCGCCAGTGCAGCAAGTTATTCAGAACAATGTCTCGAAAAGACGAAGTTCAAACTTCGTCCCGCGACACCAAAATCCGCCAGAGCGCGGGCGGAGGAGGTCCAGAACCGATGGACCTATCGGTTGCAGTTGCCGCAACACCGAGGCAACCGAAGAACAAGAAGTTCCTTTGCAATCGATGCGCGAAGATGGGCCATTACGCCCACGAATGCATGGCGCCGCGACCGGCGCCACGCAGTCAGCGGACTGGACAGTCCGCTGGCAAGCGACATCAACAGGGGCAACCCTCTGTTGATGCAAAAAACGTCAACAACCAGTAGGGGCGGGGCGCCCTACTGGACGGGTTATCTCACATGCCGACATCGGGCATGTGAGGATAATAGCCCCAGACGGGACTATGTCCTGTCAACATGTGCAGGGTGAAGAGAAACCTCTCATTACCCTGGAGGTTAAGCCGCATGGAAACGATGTCTCCATGCGTGCTCTGTTTGACACAGGAGCGTCACAATTACAATTTCGTTAGAACTGAAGTTCTAACGTCGTTGAACTTCATGGAGATTCAATCTCCACGAAGCATGTTGTCAGTCCGGTTAGCAACAGGTGCAACCGTGACTATACCAAAGCGTGTGATTCGCACACGCTTCGAATTAGGCAAACTGTCGTTCGAGGACGAATACATCGTCCTCGATCTTGACGACAAGTTCGATGTTATTTTGGGCATCCCTTGGATGTCAAGCATCAACCAACGATTGACTGGGTTAACCTGTCGATCGACAGCGGCGGTCTCACAGAATCTGATCACCCTGTGAGTAATCCGGCTGTATCTAATGATACAACCGCAGAGTCAGACAGTCTAGTGGGTAGCGATGGCACCACCAGATCTGATCCGACTAGGTCAGCGGATGGTACAACCGCTGACCAAAGTCCAGAGGGACTTACACACGCAACGAACGAGTCGTTGCGTGTCAGTAATGTGTGCAACACGGGTGCAAAACACTCCCGTTTTGAAGTTACTACTACGACCGATGACGGTCGTGGTAGAGAGAACATACACACGGTGGGAAACACCCACCGTGAAAAGAATGAAACCGTCACGGAAGCAAATGACTTCCGTGTCGAAAATAAAGAACTCACGACTGAGAGCAGTCGTGCGTGCATGAGCACCATGGTTGACAGTGGTCACCATGAGGAGAAGGCCTTGTGCACTAGTGATGATCACCGTGCAACAGATCAGACGAGTGCGTCTGATCTCGCAGCTGTGTCCGTCGAGACGATCAACGTCTTGACGCAGACAGAGACTGGATTAGCCACCCAGTCTCTCACACTTGACAACCCTCCGAACTTAAGTTCAGAGGTGATGGCCCTTCCAGCCTTGAGCTGGAAGAAGTTCGTAAAGAACTTGCGCAATGATCAGATCGAACAGATCTGCGTCGTTGTCGCATCTGATGAGGTTGTGGATATTCGCGAACGAATATCCACTTTGCAATTAGAAGGCATGGGAACGAACTCGTTCCCAATGAGCAAACCAAAGTTCAGCGCTTTGAAGCGCAGAGCTGGGAGTCGCTTAAAGCGACTTCCCCCTACTACGAGGTACTATGGGAATACGCTGACGTATTCCCAGAAGAAGTACCTTGCGAGCTCCCTAAAGATAAGGGAACTAGGCACGAAATTGATCTCCTGCCTGGCACGAAGTACTGTGTCACGCGGCAATTGCCGCGTGGCCAGGCTAAAGCAATCGAGAAATCTTTGAAACTCGTCGCAAGGCGGGACATGTGCGGGAGTCTACCTCACCGCAACTCAGTCCCACCTTTTGTGTGAAGAAATCCACTGGTGGGTGGAGAATCGTTCATGCTTTTAATAAGCTAAGCTGAAGGCAGCCACGGTACCGACGCAAACGCCGATACCGCGGAAAGATGTCATCATTGATGGCATGAGCGGGAGCACCGTTTTCAGTGCTCTCGACTTGAGGGATGGTTTCTATCAAATCCTCATGCGTGAGAAGGATATCCCTCTCACGGATGTAAGCACCCCAAGCGGTATGCTTTAGGAGTGGCTTGTGATGCCGCAGGGGCTTCGAAACGCCCCTGCCACCTTCAATAGATGCGTCACGCATCTATTGCGCCCGGTGCGAGAATTTGCACCGAGCTACTTCGACGACGTGTTCATCCATAGTAAGGCTGAACATGGTAAGATTGATGTAGATGCTCATAAAGAACATCTACGTCAGGTGTTAGAGCTTATGCGCAAGCACAAGCGCTATGCAAACTTGAAGAAGTGCACCTTTGGTGCACCTGAGATACCCGTTCTTGGCTGCTTTGTAGGCAAGAACGGAGTGCGCCCCGATCCGGAAAAGATCAGGGTGATCGTTGAATGACCTACACCAAACAACGTCAAGGAACTTCGAAAGTTCCTTGGATTGGCGACATACTTGCACAAATATTCGTGCAATTATGCAGGTTTAATCCGACCTCTTTCTCAATTACTTAAGAAAGATGTCGAATGGCACTGGGATGCTCAGTACCAACATGCATTTGATGCAGTCAAGCGTAGCTTGACTGAAGCTCCCGTCTTGGCAATAGCCGATAAGGAGCGACCATTTCACGTCGTTTGCGACGCGAGCGATTTTGCCATCGGCTGCGCCTTGATGCAGCGCGATCACGATGATCGTGATCCCGTGATTTATTATCAATCGCGTCAGTTGCGCCTAGCCGAGCGCAACTATCCAGTGCATGGCAAGGAACTCCTGGCCATGAAGTATGCACTGGCAAAGTTTCGGATCTATCTCTTAGGAGATAGACCGTTTGTGGTTTACACGGACCATGCGTCGTTACGCACGGCCGTGAACTCACCACACATCTCTCAAAGAATGGCACGTTGGCTATCATTCTTTGCCGAATACAACTTCACGGTTGAATACAAACCGGGAAAGTTGAACGTGATAGCGGATGCGCTTTCACGACGCCCCGATTACGAGACGAAACCGTCTGTAACGGAGGCAACCAGTGCAAACGCAATACGTTGCACTGCTCTGTCGTCGTCACTCGTACGACAGGTACGTCAAGCGTACGAAACCGACGAGGAATTTCGTCTGCTGATTGATTACCTTAGTGATCAATCTGATCGGAAGCGCAAGGAACTTCCAGAGTTCCTTCGCGCTTGCGTGCATCGTTATCGATTGCACGATGGTCTGTTGCTTTATAGCACAGACCAAGATGATGTTAGTCGCATCGTCGTTCCAAACGTCGATGATCTCAAACATCAAATTTTGTTTGAGTACCATGATGCACCGATTTCGGGGCATAAAAGTCGAGAGAAGACGTATGCTTCTCTCGCACGCAATTTCTACTGGCGTAACCAGTATAAATGGGTACGCAAGTACGTACGCGCTTGCGAGATATACCAGCGCGTCAAGCCTGCGCACTCTGCGCCGGCTCCCCTCAAATCTCTGCCGGTTCCGACAGAGTGTTGGAAGTCCATTTCCATGGACTTTATCTTTGGTCTTCCGGCTGATCACAGTCGGAAAACAGGAATAGTGGTCTTTGTAAACCGCTTCAGCAAGATGGTTCATCTTGCTGCAGTGTCAGCGAATGTCACCGCTGCGCAAACGGCGCGGATATTCGTTGACACGGTATTCCGTTTACACGGAATGCCAGACAACATAATCTTAAATCGTGATCCAAGATTCACAGAACGTTTCTGGTAAGAAACGTTCTTACTATTGGGTACGCAGTTGAAAAAATGTCTCCGAGAACGCGTTAACCGCATTCTCGGAAACATGCTGCGTTCATACGCGCATGCCTTCGAGCAGTGGAGTGACTATTTGTCACTCACTGAGTTTGCAATAAATAATTCGGTGCATGCTTCTACTAAGCATACACCGTTCTACGTAAATGCCTTAAGGCATCCACGAACCCCGGCTTTACTTGGCGGTACGCCAAATCTAAGTGGGGCAAATTTTGAGCGAGTCGATGCGCAAGTTGCAGTTGCAACTTGCGAAGAGACTGACGAGTCTTCTACTGTTAACACAGTAGAAACTCAAGCAGCTTCAGAAACTGAAGCTGCTAATGCGGAATATGTGTCTCTGCAGCAATGGCTGCAGATAATGAAAACAACCCATCTACTGCCAATAAAGCAGTAGATAAATTCGTATTACAGCGCCAAGCTGTAATACGCTATGTAAAAGATGCACTTGCTTCCGCTTTTGACAAGCAGAAGCAAAATGCAGATAAAAATGGAAGGAAAACACAAATTCCTTTCAAAAAGGTGAATTAGTTATGTTATCTACAACTAATTTGCCTACACATGCAATCAGCAACTTCCCTACACGGAAGTTGCTCCCTAAGTTCATTGGGCCCTTTAAGGTCCAAGGTGTTAAGGGGAATGCCTACACTATAGACATTCCCGCGGCCATGCGCCTCCATCCAACGTTTTACGTTGGGAGGCTCAAACCATACCGATCGTTTACGTCTTCGGACGAGACGCATCGCCACGGCGAATGCCGTGCTTCTTCAAGTCTCCCAAGAGAGACTTGTAATCGGTCTCCAACCGATTGTGAGAAGTCTGGAGAGTTTCCATCTCCGACTTTAGTCGATCAATCTCGACCAGCAAAAGATCATTCTTCTGCTGCATCACGAGATGCGCGCTCAGAATGTCGCGAATCTCGTCTCGATGAGAACAATAAGTCTTCATCGAGTGACACATGTCGTCGCTCAAGGCGTTACATTGCCTCTCGAGCTTGCGGAGCTGGAAACCATGCTCCGCAACAACAACGTCGAGGGAATTACCAACCCCCGCCACCCCTGATTGATAATCAAGGGAACAAGCGTTACATTCTCGAGCGCTTATTATCGAAGCGCTCGGTTCCCTATAAGAAGGGGCAGCGTACCGAGTACCTGGTACGCTGTTTGGGGTATTCCCAATAGTTTGACTCTTGGGAACCGATTGAGGTGCTAAGGGCGGATGCCCCTGACCTTCTGCAGAAGTTTGAGAAGGATACTTCTCCTCAAACTCAAAAGAAGCGTCAACACTAGGTGTTGATGCTGGTGGCACATCAACACTAAGTGTTGATGGCTGCAAAGCATCGGTACTAGGTGCCGATGCATTAAGAGCATCAATGAGGCTCTTGACACTAGCGGGTACTGAGAAACCTCGGTACCCTCTTAGATCCTTATCAGTAAGACGAGGAGCTCCCGTGGGACAGCGAGGGCACTTCATTGTAGAAGGAACTCCGCAAGAGAGTTCTTCTCTAATGCAAGTAAAATGGATAAACTCCATTTTACCTGAGCGCGAGTGCTTTAAGAAGCGCTCGCGGTTTACGAGAATTTTGCTCACGTAATCATCGGGACCTTTGTTGTAATTTTCAACAAAGGCATTCCAACTTTGAGTAAGGGCGTCTTTATCGTCCCTATTCTTGCGCGACCCTTTCCGGTTCGTGTAATAACGAGCCTGATAGAAAAGGTCGCTGAAGTACCGACGTCTATCGTCGGTACTGTGATCAAGCGCGTTAATGTCAAATAGTAGATATTGACAATCGCGCTTGGTGTGCCCACCACTTCCGGGAGCAAGCATCCATGCTGGGGTCCAAAACCCCACCTTGTACGGAACATTGCGTTCCGTATAACATGGTGATTCAGAAGCAGCGTAAGCCGCTTCTGCGCGTTGTTTCTTGGCAGGTGGAGCACCACCATCCACCTCAAAGTCGTCTTCGCTACGACCAGGCGAATGACGAGGACCAAGAGGAGCCTTACGCTCCTCATACCACCGTTTAATGGAGTTGTCGCTGTCGTAATCGACGGCGTCAGACTCTACTTCGCCATCACTTAACAGCGAAGCAATTCTAGCGGGCTTAAGCTCGCTAGAATCGTTGGCAGGGACGGTATCGTCCTCACCCACTTCTTCGGAGTCAGATGACTCTCCCAAGAGCGAATTGGGCTTCTTAACCACCCGCCTTACGGCAGGTGAAGGCATGGAAGATGTTGCATTCGCGACATCTTCCCGCCCTCTCTCAGACACTGCTTCCGCAGCGTCTACTTCGAGAGACAATAGGTCTCTCGGATTACTCTTTCTCTACGACGCTACATTGGTAGCGTCGGCCTTGGATGTTGACACCTCTGCACGTGATGCAGAGGCGGGGGCTGCTTTAGCAGTATCGGCGGCGCCCTTAAGAGCGCCGCCGCGTTTCCCGACCATTTGATTTCTTTTGGTCGTTGATGGTTAATAAAAAAATATCGTTGTGACCAGCAAGTGCCACCATTCGATTGGCCAAAATTACGTTATATTATTGGCCAACCTTCTTGAGTGGGGGGTGATGTAATGGGGTGCCATTACATAAGTGATATTTAAGTAGAAATATTACAGTTCAATTTCAGACTTAATGCATGAAATGTGAATATTGTATTATAAGTTGTTATAATCCACCTTGAGAACAGATTCTGATATAATTATCGAATCTAACAAGTAATCTAATGATAAAGATATCATTCAAATCAGCTTGATATTACATGTTTGTGTGATTAGTTTAGATTTAGTTATAGTATTTAACTCTAAACCACTCATAAATATATTCACTCTTAAACTTACCTTCTATCGCACAAGTAGCGTTATGTTTATATATTAATATATATATACTTAAGCGATCGATTAATTAATAAATTAATCAGTCTCTATTAAAGTTTATCCAAGGTAAACTAAGGAGGACCAAATTTACATTTGGTCCTACTCAAATTGCACGCTTCCTCACTGCAACTTAACAGTGTAAGCCGCGTAACAGTTGCCCTTTTACACAGGGCGTCTACTGCGGGTGGCTACGATGAAAGGAAAGAATGCAGGGCATCCAAACGCAGGGCGTCTACCGCAGGGCGGTTACGAAGCTAAAGGCAACTTCAACTGCATCTTAAAACATCGCTCGGAAAAACGCGTGAACTTTACACGCTCTAGTGGCTTGGTCATTACGTATGCCACTTGATTGTTTGTCGGCACATGTTCCGTCTTAATCCTTTCTTCTTGTATCAATGTCATCCTGTAATGATACTTGTTCTCAATGTGCTTGACGTGATAATGTTTACCAGGCTTCTTCGCAAGGTATATTGCTGCCATGTTGTCGCAATATATCTTCGGTGTTAGTGTCTTGAAATATAACCCCTTGCAGAACTTGTGTACCCACTGCAAGTCCCTTACACCTTCATGCATCGCATGTACTCAGCTTCCATGGTGCTTAGTGCATTGATTCCTTGTTTACGTGATCCATAGCCGATCACAGCTCCATCCATCATTGTTACGTAGCCGCTGATGCTTCTTCGATCCTCTTTATCGTTAGCATAGTCTGCATCCGTGTAGACAGTTGACTTAACTGCTTCTATAGGTCTTTGGCGTATTACCATCAGCAAACCAAAGTCCTTGGTTCCTTGTAGGTATCTGAGAACTCGTTTCGCTTGTTTATAGTGTTCTGCCGTATGCTTGCTGAAATATTGCCCCAACCTTCTCACAGCACGAGCAATGTCCGGCGGTGAGCCCGATACGAAGTACTGCAGTGATCCAACTGCCTTTCGGTATGGCTGTTCACGAGTATCTTCCTTATTAGTGACGGTATACGTCGCCGCTTCTCGTGTTGGCGCTGGGTTACACGTCACCAGATGGAACCGCTTTAATATTTCCACAACGTATGCTTCTTGACTGAAGTATATAGTCTTGGCATGTCGGTCTATCGTCACCTCGACACCCAATAGATACTTGACTGGTCCAAGCTCTACCAGTTCAAACCCTTCCTTGAGTTGCGTCCTTACTTGATCGCAATCAGCTTCATTTCCCATGAGCAATAGGTCATCCAAGTATACAGTGAGCAGCATATCAATCCCCCCTCTTGGAATCGGGCGTATAGACCCCAGTCGCACTCGACTCGAACAAAGTTTAGACGTCGTAGTTGGTCATGTAGCTTGCGATCCATGCGTTAGGAACCTGCTTTAATCCATAGAGAGCCTTGACTAACTTGTACACATAGTCTTGTCTGTTTTCTTCAAAGCCGCTCGGCTGTTCCATGATAACTTCTTCATTTAAGTCTCCATGTAAGAAGGCTGTCTTCACATCATATTGTAGTACTGCCCATCCTCGTTGTAGCGCAAAGTATAATGCCGCTCGTATAGTGTCAAATCTGATCTCTGGTGCGTATGTCTCGTAATAATTTATGCCATAGACTTGCTTAAATCCAAGCACCACTAGCCGTGCCTTAAAACATTTGACGTAGCCCTGCTCGTCCTTCTTGAGTGCATATACCCATCGATGTGTGATAACATTCTGTTCTGTGCGCTTCGTCCATCGCAGCTCTAATATCCATACGTCATATTTCTTCAGTGATGTCATATCTTCATGCATAGCAGCTAGCCAGTAGTCTGCGTACTGCCCATCAGCAATCGCCTGTATGTAGGTCTGTGGTACCTTGATTTCATCTGCGAGACGCTTGTCTTTTGGTGGTGTCACTGATGTAGAACCCTCATATGCGCCCTGCGCTAGCTACTGCTTCCTTGCCCTCTTGGATGTCACATGATACACTTGCAGGAATCCTTGTACTTCGAATCAGGCTTCCTTTTTCTTGTAGGTCGTATATCCGTGTCTTGTACACGCTTCGTTGTGAAGTCCGACTCCCCTTACCCTCGATGTACACTTCAACCGGTTCTAGGTTGGTATCTTGTCTTGTTGCCACCGGATTATCGATTGCAAACTCAAGAGTTGTCATGTCTTTTTGCATTTTGACAAACGGAGGTTCAGATGGCAGCTGTTTAGCTTCATCACCATAGGCATTGGCCAGAAGTAGTTCCATGTACATCGACTGTATTGTAGTCTTCTTTGAATCGTATGTTGTCTTGCCTTGCTGTTCCAACAGCACCCGTTCTAATATCCATGTACTTGTACCCTTTCGTGCTCGATGAGTATCCCAGCAGGATCCCTGTCCTTGTCCTAGCTTCTCTTTCCGTTTACATCTTCCATCTGATATGTAGACAAACACCACGCAGTCCATGTCCGTCTGGGCGTTCTTCATATAATAGCTTATGTGGTGTGTGATGTCTAATTGTCTTCGATACTGTAACATTACATGTATCCACTACGTGTAGTAGGCACTCACCCCATAGCGTATAGGGAAGTTGTGTCGCCTCGAGTAGGGTCGTTATTGTTGTTACGATGGAACCATTCCATCGTTCTGCCACACCATTTTCTTGCGGGGGGGTATATCAGTTTGTGGTCTGTGTCTTCATCCCTCTTTGACAGCAATACGTTTGTAACTCTGCTCTGTCCCTTGATCAGCAAACAGTTCTTGCACCACTCTTCTGTTGTGTTTGAACTCTGTGTTCAAGCTTGTAACTAGCTTCTTGATGTTGTTTACTGCACTTGACTTCTTGAACGTCCACTTGTAGCGTGATTATTCATCCACAATAAACAGGAAATATCTGCCCTACATGTTGCACTCTTCTCTTCAATTGTATCCACATCCATGTGTAGCCGTTGAAGTGGTCTTTTGGCCTTCTTAGTTTTGGATGGATAATGCATTTGTCTTGTTTTCGACACTTCACACCGAACACAATCATAGTGGTTCAACTCCTTATTGATCGAATGCCCTGCACCAAGTTATCTCTTTCCATCTTACGAAGTAGCTTCATCCCCACATGGTTATAACGACGATGCCACGCCTCCATGTTAGCCTCTACCTTTCTTGCTTTCTTGCTTGCGCTCTTAGTTTCTTCAATGGTTGTCGAAACGCCATACGTCCCCATTGGTATACGGGCAGGATGAGTGAAGAACATGCGGTAGATATCCGCCATCTTCATGAATCTTATCTTGAATGCCACGATGTCCATGCTCCATTCTCTCTTCAAGCAGCACACCTTCTGGTTGCGCGAGATTAGCATTCGAAAGCCTCGCTCTTGCATTAGGTCCAGCGATATCAAATTGACTCGTGCCCCTTGCACATACCATTCGTTCTGCAAAATACAGCGTTTCAATGTGTTACCATCTTGCACCATGATCACCACGATTCCTTTCTCATTTACGGTGACGTGAGAGCAGTTCATCATCACTAGCTGTCTTCCTTCAACCTCCTGAAGGTGCGTAAATCAATCGCGTACGCCACATAGATGTACTCGGTTTCCACAGTCTAGCTTCCATTCAATGATGTCTTTTGATGTTTCCTCCACGTCGGTTATAACGATTAGTATAAAGTCTTGTTGTCTTCCATCGTTTGGTTGGCTGTTACCTCGTCCTTCTTGTATTGGAAGGCTTTTGGCTCTTGCATGGTAGTTACCACGACCTTCATATCTTGAATGGTTGTTGCCACGACCACCTCTGTGGTTAATCCCACGGCTTCGGCTTATCGTTCTGCTTCTATAACGTGATCGCCCTCGTTGTCCTTGCGCTTCAACACGTCTTCCGTTAGTGCAATCGCGTCCCCAGTGTCCGCGTTCATTGCATACACGGCAGTTGATACGCCTTATAGCCTCCTCAATGTTTCGATGGGTACTTGTACTTCTCATGCTTGGTCCATGGCCCGCCCTGGGTGCCTCGAAGTGCGACCCCGCGCGCTCCATCACGTCGTTGACTAGTATAGTCGTGTATCCTTTCATTTGAAATATTCGATTTCTTACTTAATTCTGCGCCAGGATTCAGTGCCTTCATTCTTGAGTACTCGTTACCCAATTCAAGATACACACTCGCTGCGCTTGTCTGTAATATCTCGCAAAACTTTTCATCCGATATTGGGCCACCCAGCTTTCTCTAATTCCACGGCAAGCTTCACCATTTTGTTGATGTAATCTTCAAAACGTTGGTTGCTTCGTAACTCCGTGCTCAACATCTCTTGTAAAACATCAAGCTTGTATCGCGGCGGCATCCCATCAACTTCGGCTAGTATTGCATTGTACAGCAGATGCGCCTGTCTTGTCTCGATCGCGTTGTTCAATCTAAGTGCGAGATTCGTGCTTAGTGAGTCCAGGAGAAAAAAATGCGCCTTCTTGTTGCGTATGTCCCAGCATCGCTCATCATTACTGTTCCTCATATCTTCGAATCTCTCGCGGCCTTCCACAAGCGCTAGCATTCCTTGCGCGGCAAACTTCGCCCTGATCTTTAGCTTCCATATTACGCAGTCGTCAGCGCCTGTTAACTCTGGTACGCGAATGTCACGGCTCGTATCCTTAATCACCATTGATTCTTCTTATTCAGTCGGGTGGGGAGTTGCTTGATACTTGGCGTAGGATGTAGAGATGCCGGTCTTCACCTTGCGTCCACTTTTTTCTTGTTTCCGAAATGCGACGATGTCAAATGGGGTGGATCCAGCTTTTCTTCCCCGAGTTGTTCTCTTGGCTCGGGTTTCACCCGCGGTTCTGGCCAATCAGCATCTTTGATTTCAAAATCGGTTGGGTTTCATCCCTAGTTGTAGCGATGTCACTTTAATTACTTCTATATGTAAGTTCTTAATAGTACTTAAGTAGTAATAGTAATACAGAGTTATCCGCTATTACTATGCACTTCTACCGTCTATTCTGTAGGACAGTGGAAGTATAAACCCCGTTACGGTCGGTGCCTGAATGGCCCCGGGGACTCAAGGTAAGGTGTGTTGCGCACTGTGCTCCACCTGTGAGATTGCCAGCTATCACCGCACCTTGTACGCCTTATATTTATTTGTTAAACATGAATATATATATGCATATAGAAATATCTAAATATAAGTTGAAATTGAAGTTTCCTTTAACTTCGTAATCGCCCTGCGGTAGACGCCCTGCGTTTGGATGCCCTGGGGTCCTTTCCTTTCATCTTAACCGCCCGCGGTAGACACCCTGCGTCAGGATGCCCTGCATCCTTTCCTTTCATCGTAGCCGCCCTGCGGTAGACGCCCTGCGTCTGGATGTCCTGCATGCTTTTCTTTCATCGTAACCACCCTGCGGTAGACGCCCTGCGTCTGGATGCCCTGCATCCTTTCCTTTCAGCAACTTAGTCGCTATCCGGTATCGGCATATTTAACAACGCGGAACATATGTTCCTTGTCGGCTATCGCTAGCACTGGTGCTTCAGTCAAGTTTTGCTTGTCTGTATCGAATTGCGAGACATCTTTCTCCACCCTGCAAGTACATGAAAAATGAGTTCTTATACAGATAGGTTGCTAGGTCAAGGAACATACGATGTTTCTCGTCGTTGGTCAGCCCCAGTCATTCAACAATCACTCCGATCTTTTCAGGATCAGGGAAAAACATTCTTTCCGAGATAACAGCCAAGAAGGGTATTTTAGGTGCACAAAATATGCATTTCTTGAGATATAGAGTCTAACACTCGACGTTGATGTTCTTTATGCACATCTACAATGCTAGGAGTGCTGCGATTGCGAGATTTATACTCGGGTGCAGAACTGTTTGCCCATACTTTTGAATATGGGGGGGGGGTAGCCCGCTTGTCCGTTTCATGCGAACTCGCGTCCACCATCCTCACCTTGTAGGATGAAAGCTACGTAGCTGCGTATATAGTACCTAGATTAGTGATTCAAATCGAGTATAAACTTGGTAGTCAACGATTAGTGTGCGTGCATGCGTAGATAGACAACGAGCTGACGTCTTAGTGTCAGTGATAGGGGGAAGCCACAACGTCAGTTAATGTCTCTCGGTTAGAATTAAAGTATATTATTTTAAGCTAGGAAAACTTAACCTAAAATTGTTAACCTAAATTTCGCATGTAATGAACCACTGTAATTTTGCTGTTTATTTTGGTCCTTCACTGAAACACATCTTCAAATTCCAATACTCCTTCCGAGATTACCGGGATTCCATTCTTTACAACATTCGTTAGAAACCTTCATTTCCGTCGACGTTCGTAGTTCGAAACGTTTTTCAAGCCAATAAATCGTTTACTTCTAACCAATTTGATTCCATGATCCTTGGTGCATGTAAAGTCATTGTCAACAGGTCTGCTATTGTGGTAGAGCGAGATTAAAAAAGTAATATGTGATCCACACTATATAAAGTGGCTCCAGAATAAATCAACTGCTGGGTGTGTAATAATCTGCAGTGTGGTGACCTCCTGCTTGATCGAAATTTCCGAACGGAACGACTGCCCGGAGTCCGTATGTGGAGTTAAGGGAGTGGAAGCGGGCAGCACAGATTGACGTATATAAGGACCCTCGAGGGGTTAGACCCAGACAGACGAGTGATATTCGGTTGGTTTTGCGTGATTTAAGCATGAATGTAGCCAAGACCAGCTGGATAGAGCATGATACAAAATGCCAGCTGGATAGACCATGATAAAAAATGCCGACCTGTTTCAGCAGTACAGCCCGGGCGGGCAGCTATGGTAGATGCGGGTGACCTGCCCTCCCCACTGGTTCAGCAGATGGATCGTGTGGTCAAAGATCGAACGAGAGGTTCTAGAGGGTTTTGGCCAGATAGATTATTACTATGGTTTAATATTAGCCAATAAGGCGGGGAGGACAAACATATGGGTAAGTCACCGTAATGCATATAAGATTTCACTCGATTTCTACTTGATTCTAGGATGATGTCAGTGAACGTTCTCTTTCTAAGACACCAATCGGTTTTAATTTAACAAGCGGAGGCTCACGAATTCCCTTCTCGTTATTTGATTTACACACTAAGGTCCACCGGAAGTGTGGTGGAGCCGATTTCCAAATCCAGAACGGAGGTTTTGGGTGGAATTCGGATACCCACTAGCCCGGACGACCAACTATCGGTGGGGGTACTCCGTTGATCCTGGTCAGCATCAGGATTGGATGAATCATCACTATGGTGACTGATCCGATCCTCCCGGTCTTCGGACCGGTCGTCATGTACGATAGAATCCATATTTACCTTCATCTCACCTTGTGTACCCATTGATCGGGGGTGGTTACACTCACTCAGGTGGACTCTTAGATGAGAAGGATGATTCGAATCAGGTCGGAGGAGATGTCCTTCTCAAGACGGGGGTGTTCTCGGGTGGGAATCTTCACCAGAGAACGAGTCAGTGTCGATACTTGATTAAAGTCTATAAAGGCGCTGATCGTGAAACTTCGTCCGATCCGGTCAGCCAATAAAACGAGAGATAACGGAAAACCACAGAAACCACGATAAAAACACGATCTTCCACAGTAAACGACAAACGTTATCTCCACGAAACCTTTCCAATTGATATAACGTGTTTAAAGCACGTGAGCTTGAGGGGGTGAGGGTCGAAAACTTAAACAAATCCCGTCGGGGGACTTCCGCTAAACCAAAATGCGTCTATGCGCGTCTTAACCAGGAATTAAGTTGAACTACAGGGGCCTAGTTAACCCTGTGCTCCCAATGACCGCGACACGTGGCGGAGCGACTCTTTGTTTAGGGGTAAATTCAAACCTGTTATTATATATGCAATATCCAATATCTAATGTATCATTCACCAACTTATGTGACCCACCTCACGCTTCAATCGTGCCCATTCCGTCACACAGTTGCTCCAGTACCACCGTAAATACATCTTTAACGCATCTTAAACCTGATCCGTACCACGTTTGGACCGATCACGATCAGACTCTCTGGCGATCTTCAACTAGCCTGGTTCCTCGGGAATTAGCATAGCACCAGTTCGGGATCGGTCTCTCAGGCACTGTTCGCCCAATGCCAACACGATCTTGACTGAAACTCCTTTTCTTTTCACACCTGGAAGGTGATTCGGGGCTTATCAAGTCTGGTTCATTATCAGCACAGTGATTAGGGCGAATCAGCCCCGGATCACTTCGAAACACCTTAGGATCACCAAAACATCGACATCGCCCGCTCGCTAAACCCTATCCTCGACCTCCATTGTATGTTGGACCGCAAGGATCAAACCGAATCAGCACTCCTCTTGGAGTTGGATTCAATCTGATCTCTTCATACTGATTCAGGTTGTATTCATCGACCCTTGTCGCTTATTCCAGTTCGGTAAGGCTCTTACATCTCGCCTCTTCACATATCAAGCTCTGGGATATACCTGACCTTCATATCCTAGGGCGGGGTCGAGTTATTCGACCGATCAGACCGAGATTTCCATATCCCATTCAACTCCAACATCTGGATCATCCATGACCCACTCCAATGACCGGGTTCCGCTGTTCCTGATATACCACACCGTCATTGATGCTGCCCATCAGGTTGTCTCGACCGATCTGGTCTCGCACGTTCACATGAACTCAATCCGGTACCTGGGTATCCACATCCGATCGTGATATTCGCTGGTCCGTTAATATCTGGGACCCGGCGCGATGGCGATACCTACCGGCCAACAAGAGGCCAGTCTGCATATTATTACAAGAGACGCACATTACGTCACAAGCAGAAGCGAACGCAGTGGCTGAAATGTGGGAACGCATGTGGGGTTACAGTCACCCTAGTCTCCGGCTGTCTTTCTGGAGCATCAGCATAAGACGAAAAGGAAGAGTCGGGATACTCACTTTTCCTGAAGTGGTGGAGAACATACGGGGGTGGAACAACGCTTTCTGGACACCACGATAAATGGGGGTTGAATACGGAAACTGGAAGATCCTAAATGTCTATGCGCCATCGGATGTACCAACTAACCGAGCGTTTTTTTTTGTAGGGCTACAGAAATGGAAACTTAAGGGCGAGAAGAAGGTAATAATTGCGGAGAATTTTAACTGTGTAGAATCGCCGCTTCTGGACAGACGAGGCAACGCCACCAAAGAGGCCAGCTGGAGGTCGGAGTGTCCAGAACTTTCTCGATTAGTGAAAACATGTGACCTAATGGTCGCATCTACAGCGCAGTTTTCCGCCTGGGATTTTGAAAACACGCAAGTGCCACCGGACTACACGTATTGGCGAGGAGAAAGAGCGAGTAGGATCGACCGCTTTTACATTTCGGCAGCTTATTATGGCTGGACCCAAGAGGCAGTGGTTTCTCACCCTGTAGGTCCGACAGATCATGAGCAAGTCGAACTTCTACTCAACCAGCCAAGGTGCAACTACGGGGACACAGCTAAGCAAAAGCGAGTGAAATACCCCATTAAAAGATGGGGAGGGAAGAATTTCAGGGACGAGATTAGTGATGAACAAGAGCAGAAAAGAAGCTTGGCCACAGTTACAGCCGAAACGTGGGACACGTACATGCAGTCGTGGATCAAAGCGATACTAACGGTAAGAAAACGGGAGGCACAAGACGGAGGAGAAAGGCGCGCACTTTAAACCAAGGCCTCTATGGAACTTGCACAGATAGGACGCAGATGGGGCTGATCCATCAGAACGAACTAATTCGGCTAACACGGTGGAGACGGGGGCTAAGAAGATCAGTGGACGGAGTGCGGTGGTTGTTCCGTAGAACAGCAATTTGGGAACGTAATCAAAGGGTCTCAACGATCACCGTGGATCAGCAGCCAGGGTCTCTGCCGGAGATGAGTATACCGGACAGGTTTGCATTGGTGTGGAAGCGAGTCCTGGGACGGAGCCATCGTATGGTGGATACGGTAAGGATGCGTGCTAACCTTAATGAACTTGTAAAGTTTGACACGGTAGCGAAAGTAACGAAACAAGATAATGCAACACTGATGGCCCCCATCTCGGAGGAGGAGATAACCGGGGCAACCAAGAAGCTGGAACGCAGAAAAGCAGGGGGGGCAGATGGCCTCAATAACGATTTTTACAAAGACTTCCGGGTCGAACTAATGGACGATCTACTGGAGGTTTACAACGACATCATGCAAGGAGGCACACCACCCAAATCCTTCAAAGAAACAATAGTAATCCCTCTTAGGAAGAAAGGAGACTCTCCCGATGCGATGGATTATAGGCCAATTTCGCTCCTACAGACTATATACAAGATTCTGGCGATGCGGCTGCAGAATTTTCTTGGAAAGCTGATAGGAGATTCGCAACAAGGTTTTGTACGTGGAAGGCGTATAGACAGGTCGGTCGTAATTATGATAAACATTTTTCAAGGGGCACGCACGGAAATTGAAGCATTGCCCGAGTATAGCCCAGGCGTTCTATTACTAGACTTTGCCAAAGCGTATGACACTATTGACCGAGAGTTTCTGATGGAAGTTTTGGAAAGGTTCGGATTTTCAATTGGATTTATAACCCTAATGAGGGCGTTACATGAAGGCACAACACTGGAGTACGTCTTGTGGCGGAGCATACATTTTCGCCGTAAACATAATTGCTGGAATTGCAATCGCATTAAACAGTGTCACACGTTCTAACACAGATGTACCACACTGTGCCGCCGTGAGTAACCGTCGTTGAATCGCCCTAATCCTGTCCTCCCAGTTGATTCTTCCTGGGTCCCCGATACCTATCTGATATCGGGTTGTTTCACCTTGCTGCAAAACCGATATATTTTTCCACTCCTTGAAAACAGGTAAACTTTCCAAGAATATAAATTTACATTTGGCAGGTTGGACTTTCAAACCGGATAAATTCCCAAACTGGTTTACAATCTCTAACGCCAACGATGCTTGATGTCCATGTCTGAAAAAAAATTCGAATCATCCAAGAAGGCCGAGAACCTGTGCTCGTAGTCGCTGCCCTCTCTGCTTGCAATCTTTATCCCTTCAAGTCCTTTATGTTGCGCCATCGCAAGACCTAATGGTTCCACTGCTAATATAAAAAGTAGAGGGACCAGAGGGCAGCCTTGTCGAATGCCCAACTTAACTTCAATCGCCTCCGATAACATCCCATTAACTAGAAACCTGGCACACGTGCAGAAACGGTTTATTTGGAGACACTCATAACGGAGACACCAAGTCGACACAAGATGTCCCCCGCATTGTTGTACACACCACGAGCAGTAGGGGGCTTGGGGCTAATATCAATTCGCCATACACACACTACTTGTCAAAGAAGCGACATGCTGACTACTGGAGCTAGTAGATAAATATTCGCAAGCTTGGATGAATTGGGGTGGCTTATTTCATACTCACAATGGTCACAAGTTGCTAACACCAGCAGATCGCCGTGTTGCACCTTTGCATAAAGAAGCCTGGTCTACACAGCAGCGGCCAAAGGAACAGCTGCGACAATTGATAGACCCGGAGAGGCAAGACAGTCAGGAAATTCATAGGTACGTTAATAACTGGCTGCCTTTGATATTAACCGAATGTGAAATACAGGACCCACAGCCGAGCAAATCTGTCAGGCGAGGGCAAGAGGTCACATTGACAGTGGATTTAGACTCTTGCGAATGGCATAATCTCATGCCAAAGCATATACAAGCATTCTGGGGCACTTATATGTGGGCAGATAACCCGTGGATCCGGGAGATTTACGGATATGCAGTGCCCGGGATTAAGTATGACCGCATTCCAAGACACACAATACAGGAGCTACAGATACAAAGGATTAGCCAATCCAAGTTCCAGTGGAAAGTTCAAGGAGATACGAAAGGCCACACGAGAGCTAAAACGCTCAGATGGTTAGCGGTTATAGTTCTGTGTTCGCCCAGAGTGGGCATTGGAGAGAGGATAGGGCAACGGCCTCCTATTTCGGTGTTCAATCACGATGGAATCCTCGCCAAAGTCACGTGGATAAAGGAGACAACCCAGATAGTAAAAGGAAAATTCCCGAACACGGGACGAGAGTTTCGGTATAGACAACAACAAGATGGACTGTACTGGATAAACTGTGACTTACTGGAGGAACACGATGATCTAGACAATATCAAAAGAGTGGTCTACGAGGCACATCCACTACTACATGCGGTGCCGTGGACGGTACAGGAGAATACAAAAAGCCAGGCAGTGAGTTATCGAGTGAGGTGATCTTTCAAGGCCTTGTACCAACATTATGTGACGCAACTATTACGACGTATCGTGAATAAGTGGACGACTAAATGTGCGTTAGATAGAGTTGCTTTCGAGTGGCTGGAGCGATCACCAGAAGGACTTTGGAATCACCGACACATACTTACGGACTATCAAGCCTGGACGATATATCGAGCGGCTACAATGCAGTTAAACGTTTTTTATGACGGTTACGATTCGGCGCGGGGATGTGCAATAGACTCTGAGTGCACATCGCCGGGGAAAGGGGTATCACATATTATGTGGGGGTGTCGAAGAGCCCAGGATTTCTGGGCACGACTAATCAGTTACTGGTTTGGTGAAAGAATTGTATCATCTTCCGTGGAGTCTTTTCAACGACATTGTATGACAAGACACCCTCCGCCCATTGCGCAGCATTTAATGAAGGAGCTAGAGCAACGTTGCGGGGAACAAGCGGAGGATTGCGCGGGAGTTTACATCGAGTCTGGTGGGAAATTTGCTCTGTAGGCATCACGGCGCTCTGGCAGATGCGAAACGACAGAGTACATAAAGGGATCCTACGGACTTGTCGGGAGCAGACCGAAAAAAGTAGGCTATTGAACAAGTGCAAGCTACGGCGGAGTTTGAGACCAAGGGGCAACACACCCGGGTGCGCGGCATCCAGTTAAAAATGTGTATAGAAGTGTTAACAAGCAGCAGAAGAAGGCAACAACATGATCAGCGTAGGACAAGACAGTTTCCGACAGCGGACTACTCAGCTAGATCAGGCACAAGTCTTCAGACTGTGCTAAGGCAATTCGTGACAGCTAATAGTGAATAAGACTAAATAGACTGTACTTTCAAAAAAAAAGAACGAAGCTTGATACCTGAGTACACCATTTTGAGGTCAAACTGGGATATAGATTGATTCAAAGTGGGAATGTAACGTTTTAGCAATTTTAGGTTTTAATCAAAGTGGTAAATAGGTAATTTAATGTGGGAGGAAAATCGTATCTAATTGGTACAGAATCACATACCAGTACCCTTGACATCTCTAGCCGTAACGATATTTAGCTGCCGTTGAATTATTAATACATGCTGATAGTTCTTTTTTCTTTACATGGCTGGTCTCTATACAATCTAACGATACAAAAAGGCGCTCGTGTGATAAATCGGAGCTGCGTCCTGATATTAGGGCAAGATCTAGCTCCCGTTAACGGGTATTAAGTCTGAGCAGCTGGATCGACAAAACGTTCTCAATAAGTTCCTGACTGGCCGTAACATTACCCGCCACGGTTTCCAACATGATGTTTGTCAGTGCACGTACAGCCGCGGGATCATACACCGTATGATCCTCTTTCTCTGGTGACACTAACGAGCACAGCTGTAAGAGTGAAAATTCAGCATTTGGCGTCGAAACCTTCGCTTTTTATTGTAAGAACCAACCCTTGATGACGGAAACCAAGACCCTTAACGCGTTGGTCGTCGAATTCGAGTGCTACAACACTCGCAAACCCAAATTACAATCTCACGGTCTTCTTCAACATATCGTCGTAGTACCTGCTTGGCATGGAAGTCGGCACGCGCATTGTCGGCAAAAAAATCTTTAGCAAATACCTCAATAATTATGTCCGGTGTATCTGGTGTCAATAAGTGCTTTATGAAATTGGATAATTAATGTCAGTTATACGAAATAAGTTGCACCATCATAACGTGACCTGCTCTTACCTTCGCAACCTTCCCTTCGTACATGTTTCCACGATGTTTCTCTGCACCTTTAAAGTGATCCCACACCGCTTGTACCGTGGCGCGCATGCCAAAGGGCATCACTTTGTTAGCGTAAGCATCGAGATACATGCAGTCAGCTCCTTCACGCATCTGAGCATCGCGATGCGATATCTCCATTGTTGCCAATCCGTTCGCAGCAAACCCAGAGTCCACTTCAATATACGCCCTGTACAGATGCGCCAATAAATCCCTAAAGCTATTCATATCAGCGCGAAAATCTAGCGTGCGCCCTTGCGAATACTTGGATTTTTTTGTTTGAGACAAGCTAGAGCAATCAACAACCTGGAACACGAAAGTCCAACACTTCATTAACACCAGCTCGGCATCTCCCACGATTGCATCCAAATATTTTTCCAACCTGTTGCTTTTCTCTTTTCTGCAGCAGATTTTCCAACCCTTTTGCCATTTTAATCTAATTTCCACAATTAGTTTGAGCCGGACGTTCTCCCGCTTCGCTTATTCCCTCCTTCTACGTTGGCGACATGCAACCTCCTTCCACACCGTCGGTACCTGCACCGATCCTGACAGTGACAAAGTCGAACCCGAGTCTGCTTCCTGTTTCGTACAATTTTGTTCCTGGTTGGATCCATGCTGACGAAGAACTCGCGGTTTCCCTCAGGGATGTAGTTTGAGCGTTCTCAATTCCAATTCGAGCTGTGCCACCTTCTCCCTGAGGTAAGCTAGCTCAATTTTGCGCTCATTTCTAGCCCTATTGGGATCTCCTCTTGTCACAAGCTTTTTGGGGTCAGTCATCTTTTTTCTGCTTCGGGTCACCAGCCTATTTTTCTGTGTTGAGGCACGTAGACCAAATTCAAGTTTTGCAGACTGATCATTCAATGATGATCTAAGCGCTGTCGACATATTAGGATTTGCTGGTACATCACTGACTGCCCCTGGAGACGTATTGTTGTCTGCTAAGGTCGACACTAATGGTGTGATACTAGGTGATAAGAGCTCGAAATCGTCGAGTATTGCGGATGCTAGAGACGGAGAAAAAGCGGGCGAAGAGGCTCCAGTCAAAGAGTTCTCAACGGTTTTGATGATATAAAACTTTTCAACCATTACAATTTTCCTTAGGTACGATGTACCTCCCACATTGAATTGCCTATTTCCCCACTTTGATTAAAACCTAAAATTTCTAAAACCTTGGCCGTGGTCGAAACGCGGGTGCACTAACGTAAATCGTGATTATCTTTAACTTGATCGATTTAACATCGACAGACGTTCAGCACGTGTGTTCGATCGTCACAAAAATATAATGGTTTAATTTATGTCACTAAGATGGGGTAGTCAAACAATAGCACCACACAAATTCTTAAGTTGTCGCTCCCGAGGCTGTGTATTCTGACCGCCCTCTACTAAAACTGGGACGAGAGGCGTGGTCGTCTGAGGACTTCAAATTTGTATGCCTTCCTCCATCTGGTGGCTATTGATAAGGAGTACCAGAAGCAAAAGGTGACAGCGCGACAAAGCGGGATTGGTGCCGGTTAAATCCATCGTTTCACCGTATCGGCTGCCGAAGTTGTTCGAGTAGAAGGTCGTCGTATGAAACTGGGCGAGCCGCGCGTCACGGACTATACAGCTCCATCGAACAACCCCATGATGGTGGGCCAACTCGACGCATTGGTGGCGGCGCATGATCTGGAAGGAAAACGTCAAGTCTTTTTATAACTCGAGCGAGCTGTCACTGGCTGAAGAGCTGGAGTCCCTGCAGCTTCAAATGGGCACAATAAAGTCAATGCGTAGCCGTTCGATCCCCGGCTTCAATAGGCCCTTTGTCAACATCATGCACGGCCAGTCTTCGCCCCCAATGAAAAGGTTGCGTCAAATGATCATGCAGACAGGTTCGGCAGCTTGTACCAGTACTGCATAATGTGAAATTTATTTTCAGTGACGAGGCCAAGCGCCATCACATTCTTTATTATCCGTGTCTTACGAATACAAAGGCATGTCAGGTCAACTAAGTGTGTAGAGAATATAGAGCTACAAGTTTGATCAGCGTAGGGCGGCGGAGATCTTTAAAAGTGGCAATGTCATACATTTGTGTGAATTGGGATTCATTAAGATATGCCTTTCTTTGGTGGCTTAGACAGGAAAAAAAAGAGGGCGGTCATAATAGACAGTCTACATACACATAAAGCAGCAAAATAGGTAATCTACGATAAAACGATTTATGTGTCATAAAGCACTTTATATTGAATGTGTGTTCGATCGCAGAAATAGTTTCATTTCCCGAGATAAAACGATTTATGTCGAGTTCGAACACGGCCTTAAAAAAAATTCCCACTTTGAATCAATCTAGATCCCAGTTTGACCTCAAAATGGTGTAGTAAAAGTTAGTCTAATTAGTGTTAACTATTAGCTACTATGCACATTTAAATTCTACTATGTAACTTAGGCTCAGATAACATGGCGGAGCTAGTGGTAGATACCTGACTCGCTCGATCTCGTCTTGGACCCTGGAAGTCTCGTTCCGGTGCTGGGGTTAGGTCGAATAAGCACTTTACACTGATTTTCAGTCGGATCCCGTCTTCCCGTGTTTCGGGTACTCTTGATTCGTAGTCTGCAACTGCTTCCACTTGCGCTTGGCATCCATAAGAATTCCAAGTGATCGAACGCATTCTTAACTTGCCCTTGGAATACCGCTTGGTTGCGTAGTTGCCACATCCACGCGGTCGCAATTCCAGACAGACCGTTCCAGAGTCGATCGAACACGTCTTGATAAGTATCACTATACCATCCATGCTTGGTCATCATTGCCTGTTTTACTGGATCTCCGATTGGCGGCGCCAGTCTTGAAACTATTGCAGCCTGAAAATGTTGAAGTGCTGAGAAAGAAATATCCCCTCCACTCCAGTGACATAACAATCGCCTCCAAAAATCCTGTGCCCTCCGACATTCCCAGAGAATGTGATACACACCTGTCTTTCAACTAGTGCAGCTCCCATCCATCGCAAACCTGTAGTCCCCGGCCTCACGTTTGTAAAAGGTGTTGAGCTGCATGGTTGCAACTCGAAATTGAACCCATACTTGATAATTAGTCAGGATATTAGCATGTTCCCACACTTGAGTAGGCTCAATGTCTTGCGTTTTCTTTCACCAGCCGTTTTGTGTGCACTTCACCTGCCACTTCTGTAAAAGGGGTTTTAACTGCGAAGCTACCCCGCTGAAATACATTCGTCGAAATGACTTACGAAACTTCACCCATATTCGCCCCACCGGTGTGGATTCGTCCGACGGCCAACCAATAAGATGTAAATCCGGGTGCGGGTGAAAAACAATTAGACGATCCTTTAGGTCTTGATCTGTTTCAGTATCACCCATGGTACAGCTGATAATCTTCCAAAGTATTCCATCCGATTGCTGCTTCACCATGATGCGCTCCCCTGGTGTTCGCCGTTACCTGTGATATATCCGGGAGAGGTTAGTTCCCATCGAATTCTGTTTAATATAGCTGGTCCCCGACATAGCTGTAAAGGCGGTGATTCTCCGATAAAATGGCCTACAGGAACTTAGGGCGACGCTATAATCACCGAACACAGCCATCGTCCCACTTTGGCCCGAGTATGAGATTGCCCTTTTACACCTATAACCTGCCACATATACGTAGTTGCTGTTAGTCTCTGAATTCGTAAATCGCGAATCATTAGTTGTGGGATTCGATCATATTTCTTTGCCGTTAATTCTATAGCCCGTCCGTCCCGTATCCATGGGTTCATCGTCCAGCTGTATGTTCCCCAAAAGGGGACCATATGCTGCGGCAAAGCTGTATGATAAGGGTGAGCTTCTATATCGAGCGGCACGATGAAATGCTCTTCATGCTGGAGGCGAATACCTTTGTTGCTCAGTAATACCTCCATCTTGGCTACGGCTTGAGGTAACACTGAAAGCGTATAGCTTTTAATGCGCATCTGTTCTGGAAAACGGGGCCCCATCCATTCCATTACCTCCCGGCGCAGACTCCTAGCTGCTCCCGAATCCACTGCTCCACTTGCATGACATTCTTTATAGCCTTTGACTGGTGTTAAGACTTGCCCTGTATGCTTTGATGATCCGATCCCAACTAGGGTCAACCAGGCTAACTGGTAATGGTCCTTCGCCGCAAGTAACCATTGACACGCTAACTTCAATCTCTGAATCTTGAGCGCCACAGGAATCGATATTAGACCCACTCCCCCTGCTGCGTGGGGCGTGAGTAATAATGACATTTTATGCCGACCCCTCTCGCTTGAGGTTTTCTTTCCCCAAAGAAAGGCCTTCTGGATGTTAACCACTTCCTGTAGTATCTCTGTCGGTGGATCGAACATCCGTGCGGTGAACAGAATTGACGGGATAGCGATCACGTTAAATAGTTGTACTCGGTCCATAAACGATGTTCCACATTGTGTTGCAGCCGCTAACCGCCGTTGGACGCAACGGATTCTCAAGACCCAATTCACTGATTTTAAGTCTCCCCAACCAAATTGATACCCGAGATACCAAATAGTATCCCCTTCCGGTAACACCGGTAAACCGTACCACCTTTTTGGTACATACTGGGAATTTAAAAATACAAAGCTACTTTTGGTCTGTTGAATTTTTAAACCCGAAAGATCTCCAAAACAGTTGACCACTTCTAACACCGTCGGCACCTGGTCTGCGTGCTGGAGAAATACTGTGGAATCATCCACAAACGCTGAAAAACGATGGTATACGTTAGAGTCATTCTTCAAGGGCTGGATGCCAACTAATTTGGGGTTCTCGTTGAGAGCTATCGCTAATGGCTCTACAGCTAGGATAAACAGGAGAGGGGCTAACGGACAGCCCTGCCTGATGCCAGACTTGACTGAGATTGGGTTCGCCAACTGATTATTCACGAGG
Source organism: Sclerospora graminicola (assembly GCA_001887855.2). NCBI lineage: Eukaryota > Oomycota > Peronosporomycetes > Peronosporales > Peronosporaceae > Sclerospora > Sclerospora graminicola. The sequence goes on from MIQA02016548.1 coordinate 48,973, forward strand.
AATTTCGCTGTACTTCCGGCATGCAAGCGGTCCATCAAGTCCACGAATTCATCAGAAAAACCAAACATCGAAAGCACTGTGAAAAGGTAGCGTATGTCCACTGTGTCGTATGCCTTACTAAAATCGAGAAATAACACTCCTGCACTCTGTGCTGCTGATACTTTCTGCTTTTCTCTGTATGATTCAAACGAAGCCTTCATTAATATTACTGCTTTGTCCATTCGTCGCCCCAATACAAAACCCTGTTGAGTCTCACCAATCAATTTTCCCAAGAACAGCTGTAACCGGCGAGCCAAAATCTTTGCGTCAGTAATGAAATCGGACGATAATCTAAAGCATTACTGGAATCGCCTTTTTCCGTAGCGTTATAATCACTGCTTTCAGAAAGGAGGGTGGAGGCTTACCACCAAGTAAGATATCATTGAAGATCGTAGTAAGCGGCTCCACTAAAATTGATGAAAAGTCCTTATAAAAATCGTTTCCTATTCCATCTTGTCCGGCCGCTTTCCTTCGGTCAATGCTCTTAATCGCCCATTCCACATCGTCTTAGGTGATCTCTAATAGAAACTCTTTATTCTAAGAGTCAGTCACTTTCCGGTTGGCTGGTATATCCATAAACTGGCTGACTTCTTTGAAAAGATCACGACTTGCCACCTCTCTGTGACTGTGCCCAAGTATACTCGCCCATGTTACTGCAAAACGATCCGGAATCGAAAGATCCTCAGCGAAAGGCGGCCCCGTATTTGCGTTAATTCGAGTCACCGTCTGGTCCCTCTCCCATACGGAGGCTCTCTTAAATAACCATCGGACATCTGTTGCAGATCTGTGCAGACGAGCGCCCCTGCGTATCGACCTTTCTTGTTGCACGGATTCCACTATGGAGATGATTATATGTTTTCGTGTTGACGCGGTCTCGCTAATCATCCGTTGCATGTGGTGCACCCTCTTCCTGCGACGGCGTGCAACCGTTCTACGAACTTTAAATACCACTTCACGACAAAAGTCCATCAAACAGTCCCAATGTCTGATTGCCTTGTTATTCCATTTCTTATCCTGTAAACGTTCCAAAATCATTGTTTGCACCCCCTCTTTCTGTGATCCGGGGAATGGGTAAGAAAATTTACGAGCGGCTGGAAGATTCCGTGAGACCGTAGGATCCTTCAATAATAATCCAACTTGGTTATGATCTGAGAAAACAGATGGGGGCTCAACCGCTACCCATACCACCCAGTTGATTCACTTTCCGGACACATAAAATCTGTCTAAACGACTGGCTTGATTACCTCTCCAAAAGGTGAAATGATCTTGGGGTTCCAAAATTGCATCTGCCAGCGAGAAGACCATTAATTGTCGAGCATCTTCCATCTGCCATTCTGTCACCCCCCTCGTTGTAGAGCATTGCTTTCCGGTCGGACTGACCGTGTGCCGCCAAGTCTATCAAGGGCTGGGGTATCCACACAGTTAAAATCTCCCCCAAGCAAGCAATGTCGTGGTCGCCGTAAAAATAGTTGCCGAATTAAATTATAAAACGCCTCGCGACCTTTAATGTCAATCGTAGGTCCGTACACATTTAATATTATACTCTCCTTCCACTCCAACACCATTAATCGGTGGGACCAGTTTTCTTTCTTCCAGGGTATTACATGGGTGGCTATATTCGGATCGATCAGGATAGCTACGCCGTCCTGCTTCTTTTGATACACACTCCAATAAGATAATGACCTATATTGATCCAACTTCCCCCATAATAATGCCCAGTGCTTTGCCATCTCCTCACTTTCAGCTACTGACCCAATATGCGTTTCTTGAAGTAAAATCATCTCAGCAGGGTTGTTCGGATATCCTCGTCTCCACGCCGACATCCAAGCCGTCACAGCCTTCTGTACAAATCCAAGAGCATTTTGACTGATACTAGTATATGTCTTGTGCTGCTGATATCCATTTTTGTCTTGTGATTCTGACACATATTCCATATCTTTCAGCATACGAACTTTCGCATATGCTTCAAGTTTTTCCATTGTGAAGTATGTATGGTCTTTGACAGCATCCATATCAGTGCCCTTAGTATTGGACCGGACTCTCATGATCCTGATGTGTATGTTCTTGGTCATTCGTCAATTGTAGAATAGTCGTGGCTTGAGAGAATTCAAATAACCCTCTCCATGCTTCCGGGGCTCCTTTTTCAATCAATTGAATCCTTTCAGCATAATCCTGACGCATCTCCACTACATTTAAATGTCGTTGTAGAAGGCACATGATGGTGCCATTTGGGTGATAATCATCCCCAACAAATGCTGCTATCTGTTCCGCGAGAACGTGTTAGCTGATTCACATCCCTGCTAATTGAATGACTTGTCTGGGAGCTCCATACTGCAACTTACGGAGTCTGGTCCATTCTTGCGTGTTATTGATTATAGCTGTCCGCTGTGATGAACCAATCATAACCATAAATCTGTGTTCCCACTCCGAGAACCACTGCCCTGAAATGTCCGCTAACCCTTCTCGTTTTCCTGCTTCGATGACGTCTAACCAACATTGCTCCCACCAATGCTTGGTTAACTCCACTAGCACACTTGGGTGCACACTGTCTAAGATGTAATGGGATCCAGGGACATCTTTAATTAAATAGAACAAACGATTCGATTCATGATGGGCTGCCTTTACCCAAAGTGTTTTTGTCGAACTAGCCAGGGGGAACGGAATGCCCGTTTGATCTTCCCAGTGTGGCAACAATTCATGCCAAGCGGTTTTGAAATCATCAAGTGACATTCGTTCTACTCCGTTGTTTCCAATCACATCTTTCGAAATCATCAATTAGTTCCCGAGCGACGAGGACAATCTCCATTGGCTCTGGTTTGTTTTCCTCCCCCTCTCGTCTACAGATCCTTTTCGGAGTCTGATTTCCATCCTGTCCAGAAGCACCAGTATCTTGAGAGCTTGGCTACATATCGGACTTCTTGTACTCCGATACCGAAAGGGAACCATCCGAGAGTAGCAGACATTCCGACTCAGGTTGGTTTTCCATCCACACTTTTTCGTCCCATTGATTCAGGATTGGTGCCAAAATTTGATATTTTTGCAAAAAACTCCTTCGGATATTGGGGTCCGACATATTGGCCTGCATCATATCTTCCTGTTCCGGCAATGACAATTTGCTCACTGTGTCTGTCAAGAAATGCAATAACTCACACATACGCGGATCTTTCGTTATGATTCTGTCCGAGATTTCACATTTTAATCCATGATGAATCATGGGCCCGTCCAGCAGGCTCAGTAAATCATCAAAGTTGCCCTCCCAGTCATCTGGGTCCCAAGGCGACTGATTTCCATAATTCGAGATTGAATCTTCACTACCTGTTGCGAGTTCCGTAGAATTGCTTTGTCCTACTGAACCATCGGACCGATGACAATCTTCTGGAACCTTGTCATCGTCAAAATCATCATCTTTACTGCTCCCGTCCATATTAATGTCTTCTGTCGAAATTTCTCTTCCTCCAATTAAAATTGCCGAATAATGTTGCCCGCCATAACGCAAAATTAGTGGTAATTTATCCCTCATTTCTGCATCCACGGATTGTAAAATGCTCTGCTTTTTTTGAAAGAAATCTAGAATCGTCATGGGGTATTCCCCACTTGTCTGGTAACTCTTTCCTCTCATGGTCCTTGTTTCCGGCGTATAAAATTGCACTCCTGGTACGGTGGAAACAGGCGGATGACTTATGACATAAATGTCGCGTTGAAGTACCGTACTCAACGTCATCAGCGTGTCATTACTTCCCCAAGTATCAGGTGCTATATTTTTATCCACGCTTGATCTTCTTTCCGCAAATTCTAGCAGATACTCTTCGAATAATCGCTTTGTTTCTTTTGGAGATGTTCTATGTGTTCCTCGACGTAATTCAATCAAGGTGTCTTTCCTTACTCCCGGTCAAAATGCATAAGAGCCCTCGCAAGACAACCTTCTTTAAGGTGTTTTGTCATGTTCTCAAGTAAACTTGCGTTTTCTCGTAAATTGTCGGAACACGTCAGACCTTGGCATACCGCATAGAGCTGACAGTTTCCCCTCGCCGGTGTTGGAATTGATCTGAGATTTAGCAGACGAATTACATCTTGAATCGTCGACAAAACCGATCGTCCCACCTCGATGTCATCCCTGGGTTTAGCTACCATAATTGGTCCGCTTTCCTTTTTCACTTGCGCTAGAACATTCGCCATATAGGTCTTCACCTTTCCTTTTAACATTAACAGAGTGCTTGTCTTTTTCTAAAATATTTCCACTTTTTTCTTGTGTTAAGATTTCTTGATTTTTTGGACTGACTCCGACTGATCTGATTGATCAATCGTTATTCCACTATCCTGTTTCAATGCCGCTTTGCGCTCAAGTTGCACCTTCTCTCTTGCAGTTCCCTCACTAGGCGTCCCCACTTGGTCCTGAGTGTTCTCGGCCTTTCTTGCCTGCTCCAAATTTAATTTGAGGCTTGAAGTGTATGTAGAAGCCCCTGACTGCCTTTTAGACTCCGCTTCCGTCGGTTGCGAGCGTACATCTCGTCTTTTTATCTTCTGCTGCACGGTTACCCAAGCTGACGACTCGTGACTCGACCTACTGGACTCAGTTAATGCTGCATTAACACTGGTTTTAACTTTCGCCGCCAGATGTGGCGCTTTTTCGTGTAGAGGCGTTTTTTTTAAGACGTTTCATCATCTGAACCTCTCACTTCGCCTTCTTCATTCTTCTCAGCTGCTTTGATCTTTTCATCGTCTTGTCGAATCCAAACCGCCTCCACTTGGGTTCGCAGCTCTTCCATGCTCCGGAAGGTTGTTGCTGAAGGTGTAAATATCTTGAAGTCTTCTAAATTAATTTGTAATCAGTGTGACTTAAGTAGTTCCTCTAGCGTCTCTGTGCACTTCCTCGTCGGATGACCTGCTTCACCGCATCGCAGGCACTGTCTCCTCCCACGTATCGCCGGGTGCTCAACAACCAGCATGGTTTGACCCCAATAGATCCTACTAATACCTCTTAGAGCTGTAGGGCAAGCATCCGACTCAACAATTAGCTCCCATAACGTCGACGTATCCGAAAAAGGTCCACCTTTATTCAATCCAATTGAAAATCAACGCCTAAAATCGTCCGTAAATATCCCGATAATTTTAACAGATCCACCGATCTCGTAATGTTCTTCAAGACACACGAATAAAAACATTTATGCTCATAACTTTCGCCATTACTGTCCACTTGAGATTCCCAGGCAGATCCGGTAATGGTTGTTTTCTCCTGGTGGAGGTTCCTAAGGGAGTGATCGTACCTATGGAAAGGTACCTTCATTCCAGCAAACTTTGCTACCATATCCCTCGTAAAGAAATGGAAATATAAAGCATGATTTCCACCATCGTAGCTAATCTTCTTCACTTGGGCAACCATCTCCCACAGCATCACACCCCCTGAGCCCCGCGTGGCTGCCGCCGTGGCTATACTCTCCTGTATGCATTTCGTACTCAAAAATGATTCCTTTATCGGGCTTTCTCCACTTAAGTCCAAAACGAGACAACCTTCTACTTGTGCTCGAATCGTGTCCACCAGTCTCACCTGCTCATCGACCTTCATAATGCGTTTTACAAATTGCGGCAATTGTTTCGCAATAGTCGTTCCTTCGACCAGCCCTTGTAAAATACGCCACTCATCCTCTGTCCCAGCCCAAACCATAATTGGCGCGAATTTCCCATAATCCTTCTCACATACCCCACGTAAACGAGAAATTTGATCCGGTTTGAACCCAGTAGTCTTAAATAAAATGGTCTTCTTCGTTTACTGGTCTTCCGACTCCTCTGCTGTTCGCCCTGCTTCTTTAGTCGCCCAGCCTTTTACTGGGGCTGGTAGGAAATCGGCTTTCTTTACTTTTTCTTGCCCGATACTTTTCCATAAGATGCTTTCAAATGATTGCGACGATCGTTGTGCTTGAACGGCTGCGCCGACTACTTGTTGTTGCCACACTTTCCAGTCTTTGCCTCCTTCCACAACTGCAATTTCAAAGTAATCCAGCAAACGCTCCGCCTCAGACGCTTTGAGCGCCGGGAACCGCTACGCTGCCTCGGAAAGGCGAGAGGCTGGTCCATGAACTTTAACATAAATGGCTGTGAAAAGGTCTCGTATGAGATCCAACCAAGTCTGCACCCTTGGTCGGGTAACTTTCGCTTCCTTTAATGCTGTCTGAAGCGCTTGTGCAAGATTGTGTGGCACCTGCGAATCATCCGGTACCACGCTCTGCATCCGGCTCGCAGCTGATGCTGTGCCTCCACCTTGATTCTTTGTTTTTAAAGTCAATTTTATGTTCTTGACCTGAGGTTTTGAAACCGCTAAAACCGGTCTTTCCGCTGATACTGCTACCTCATTGGTAACACCTTGTGCTGAATCTGCCGATTTCAAGATCGGAAAAACCGTTTCTTCCGATGATACTGCTACCGCATTGGTAACACCTTGTACTGAATCTGCCGATTTCAAGATCGGTCCGTCTGCTGACGTTGCGGTGGCTGGATTCACAACCAGCTCCATCGGGCTTGCCCCTTCCTGTGGGGTTGACGTCTCGGCCGTCTCCTCTTCATTGTCTCCCGGATCAACCTCAATAGGCATACGGGTGCTGCCTTCCCCGGGGTTATCAGGATCCGTCGGTGGACCCGGATCATCAAGGGGCGCGCGAGCTGCGTAGTCTTCAATCATTGTAGTCCTAAACCTTAACCGGTAACCGGATAGGGCCAATACAGCAAATTTAGAATTGGATCGATACCTGAGACACATTGGCTGGAAAAGATGTGTACAAACCTGACATTAAATTTGGTCAACAATACAACAGGCTTTCACATAAGTTGGTAGATTCGCCGGACATAAACATAAAGCGACGAGAAGGACACATGCTCCTAAGATAGACTGGAGCATCGCTAAAACGATCACAAGATCCTGAAAGAATCAAAAGAAACAAAGTTGTGCATCGAATTAAAGCGTCAAGACAAAAAATGTGTTGATAGTTGTGGTTCCAGCGATGCTGACTTTGCGGGAGCCAAAGGCGACAGGAAATCGACGACGAGAGGAGTTATCACTGCAGATGGTATTGTGGTAAACTGGATCTGCAATAAAACAAGGTGAAGCGTCATTATCGACAATGGAAGCAAAGTACTATGCAGCTTCAAACGTCGTAGTTGATACAGAGAATTCCCCCGGGAAGTTGAAGTTAAAGTGAAGAGTCCTATGATCCTGTATATGGACAACTAAGCTGCTATAAAGAAGCTATGTGGAATGAAAGGATCTTCGTAGATGAAGCATGTGAAGATCAGATTGAACTTTATCTCGTTAAAATATACGGATAGATTATTTAAAGCTAATTGTATATCGACTAACTTGATGGTTGCCGATAAACTTATTAAAGCTCTTCCGTACCCAAGGTTGAAAGAATTGCGATCCGCGTGTTGGTTGAAGTGAATGTCGCAAAATTAACATTGAGAAGGAGTGTTGAAAAATTGGTTCGCAAAATATTCTCGTGAATTTCAAGTTTAAAATTTTCGTTTTGGTCAATGCAAATGTAGGCCATTACTTATTTTTGTCTGTATTGTCGAATTTAAGTTATTTGCCTGTCCCAAATCCGCTGTTTACGAGGGTATGAAACGGGTCTTATAGAGGGTTATCCTGGAATGCTAAATCAGGGCACTCGGATGGTTACGCATTCCGGGTAATCTTTATTTTACGTGTCAAAACGTGTTCGATATACTGCAGCGATTTTAGGTGGCGGACGGTGACCTTAGTGTACGCATACAGCGTTCCGGTCGCATCGGTGGCGCGTATTCTGGGCATATCAGAGCGCGCCGTACACCGACGGTACAAGCCGTTTCGGACGATTGGGCTCCTGATGCACAAGCAACGAGTGGTCGTAGCAGGTTAGGCTCAGTTATCCTTTACTCGTATCTACGCTTCAGAATCCAAAGTGTCGGGCGGCGGCGACACTTTCTTTCGACGCTCGCGCTCTTGAGCGATTTATTCCTGGATGAAAAGGCTAAAGGATTCAGCCAAATCATCGATATGCTTTTCATGCTCGTGGTTTTTCGCCGACAGTTCCCGGCCAGCTGCAGCACTTTGTTTTCAAAAGACGCAATCATATCCGACTTTTCCTTTAAGATTCTCGGTTGAAGCTTTGAGTATTTGATAAAACAGCGACGGTCAAGAAAATCGTTGCGTTTGCAGCCGAGTCAACGGAAAATTTAACCTAATTATGCATTAGCTGCCAGTGTTATGCTGTACGACAAGATTGGACACTTGTTTATCAAACGTCTGCGACGTGAGACGCTCTCCTAGTGAAGCAAAAGGGCTCGACATGGCATTTACGTACAGGCGATGCACCTCAGTGAAAAACTGCAGTCATCAACAATGCGACACCATAAAAAGATAAGTCACCACATAAAGGCCTGCGCCCGCACTTTTTCTTCAATGACGTCCAACGACACGTGCGCAATGTAATGGAAACCCAAGTCTTTACCTTCCTGTTCAAACGTTCGAATGTACAGGGGACTGTTCTATACGTACAATCACTGACACGATGATTTCACTTTGGCAAGTATGGCAGCCACAAAACCTACCGTGGCACCGGCCAGGTCGCCCAATCCGCTGTTAATCGTTTTCTCCTCTTCTGAACTGGACTCTCCGTCTTGGTCTTGTTCAATTTCAGGCATAGGAAAACGCAAGATGGCAGCGATACCACTAACTTGGCCAAGTTTTTCGCCTGATACATGCAAGCTACTGAATAACCGCACCGTGCCACCATAATCATGTACGCTTTCAACATGATCCACGTATTTACGGCGCATAGAGATATCTTGCTGACGAAAAGCGACTCCGTTATCATGAGCGTCTCAATGGCCATGTTCGCGTGCGCACGCATAACGTTCTCTGTGGAGCCATCCCCAGGTCCAAGTCATCCGGATCATAGTGCCACCTGGCCGACTTGACGGATTCCATATCCACGTCGCTGAGAGACAGCTTCCTATTAGTTGGCCGTCCGGTACGGCGACCTGTCCGGTGGCTTGGCGGGACGGCACGGGGATCACTTTGCTTGGACTGCACTGACTCCATATCCTCATCAATCAACTTCCTCGTGTAGTACTGGACTGGCTCGGGCGCCCGACTCCCACGATGAGCCGGCTGGTCTGGTGACCACGGACTGCCGCAGCTGGCACTCAACCGACGCTGTTCTTCCAAGTTTCGCTCCATCATCGCTGAAAACATGTTCGGAAGGTGATCCAGCACTTGAGGGCTCGCCTGAGGGTCTACTCGCGGGGCGACTTGGGGGGCGGCTGGGCTTCCAGCTCGAGATTCCTTCATAATCCACCCGTCCACGTCTTCGTCTTTTGGCTCTGGATCTGCCGTCGCCGTCCGGGTCTGGACGCTATGCTGTCTGGCTTTCTTCCGCTCGGGCGTATCCGGATCTTCATATCCTCCAAACCTCATGGCCGTCGCCACACGCGCGGCTCCCCTTGGGCCAAGCGTAATAAGGGTAATGCCTACCGATGAGTCGGTTTAATCCGCTTCTGAAGGGGAAGACTCGTACTGAGAAGAACCCGAGTGTAATCCGGCCGTTCTGCCTGCTGCCGGCGGCAAAGGCGGCGTCACTCCAGTTGTTGGTGTCATCTTCTTTGACGGAGAGCATCCCACTAACGGTACCAAGCGGTCGTGCAGTGCGCTGGATGCCTCCTTCAACCTGTCTGGCTTTGATGTCAGCTGACTGGAAAAAAATGAAATAATTGATTTGTTTTGTCAAATCACCATTCTTTTTTGGTTTGTGCGCTTTTAAATTTCAGGCCCAAATCACGCAGGATCGGCAAAATTTGAACGGAATCGACAATAAATAGTCATTGGTTTAGCAACATCCAAGCCGATTTTCTTCAGTATCTCGAAGTGTCATTGCATTTCAATTTCCAATGTTCGAAATTACGGTGGGGAGTAGTAATCTACTTGCCCCACCGGTAACTATATACTACTGTACTAGTAGTATATACCGGTATGTGTTGGTAGAAACTATAGATCCCAACTACTTCCTCCGGTGCCAAATAACTGAAAGTTTCACACCGTAAATAATGTATTTCAACCAATAATAAGAATCAAACAAAACGGATTGGATATAATAAAAGCCAGTTACGTACGCTACAACCTGGTACCAAACGTTTCAAAATCGAACAGGAACCAACGAAATTATGGCCATGTGAATGAAGCAATCGCCTCCTCTCATTTCCGAATTCTCCCGCCACGACTTCAATTGTTGTCGGATCGAGATCATTTTTTGTGGATGCCGAGTATGAATGATGCAGAACGATTTGCCCATGTCCACGAGCTGCCAGTACGTTCTGTTGATGCTGTTTTGCCGTGCAGCCGTTGCCCGAAGCCAACATCGTAGCAAAGCCACTATCGGTCGCATTTGAATGCAGTTTACATCATCTAAGTTAACGGGTGTCGTTGGTGGTGACAACGTCTTTCCTTCTTCTATAAGACGAATATTCTCTACATACAGCTCGCGCATGCAAACTCCATATCCCGAAGGTCATGTTTCCTGGCAAGGCCAATGTAAATACCATGATTAGTAATTTATTGTATAATTTTATAATCTTTTTAATCTTGCGAGATTTGGTTAGGTGACACTACTTTAAGTATTGTGTTAATATTTTAAATAATCATAATTTGATACTTGATGAATATCGACTTCTACTTCTTTCAGTAACTTTACCCACCCTCTCAAACCGATTTTTCAGTTATTTGGCACCGGAGGAAGTATACAATTTGAGGTTCGACACATGTATAATACAGTATAAATACAGTATTAATACAGTATTCTTGTCGATTTCGTTCAAATTTGCCGATCCTGCGTGATTTGGGACCGATATTTAAAACCACCCAAACCAAACAAGAATGGTGATTTGTCAAAACAAGTTAAATATTTCATTTATTTCCAATCAGCTGACATCACGTAGACCCTATGCCCTACACCCCAAACCTAAATCCCTACACCCCAAACCTAAATCCCTACACCCAAATCCCAGACCACCTCTATTACTGATAAACTATTAATAACATATTTGCGCGGTTTTCATAGGGTTAAGGTTGCGCGATTGAAACGGAACTACACCAAAGCTCAATTGGTTTCGTCAAATGTCCAAAATAGAATCAGCAATGACCAAAATTATTCGACACATTCTCATAAGCGATATAAACCATCACAATTCGTTTCCAAAGGGTATAGCTCTTCAACCGACCAAAAACAAAAAATGATTTCGGGTGTGGTGCACGAAAGGATTTCACGACAAATTCACTATGCGCCACCCATTTGTTTTCACGAACGTGCGCCTTTATCAAGAAAGCTCGCAGTCACCAACATGTCATGCCTATATATGGCATATGGGACCAAAGCGTGAAAGAACACACCACGCTAAGCAATTCTCTGATCACTATCATGTGACACTCTGTTTCACACGCAGGTCAAAGATTCTTATTATGGATTGCAGTCATTTTGTTAAGCCTACGTTATGTTTTGTGTAGTACTGGATGCTGTACTGATAAGTGGAGAAGCCAGGCACTCGGCTAAACGAAAGACTTTGGCAAGCGTGCTATGATTGCGGCATTTAATCGACTAAAACCATTTATTGTCCATCTTTTTGACGCCCAAGGTGGATGGCATTATCTATATTAGGTCTATTTTTATTATGTTTTTATTTATTTTATTTTTTAATGGTTTGGTGTAGGTTCAGTCTCGTCGTGTGTCGCGTGGAGGTCGAAGAGCTTTCCTTGATCGTCAACGGTACTTCTAAGCGTTTCAGTGTATGAGTGATCAGTCTCGAGTTAGTGCTTGAACGGATAAATTATTAGCTTTTATTTATTTGCTTCATTTTTTTAAAGATGGAAAGCTGGATGTAAACATCTCAGTAGGGGCAAGAATGGCGAGAAGAATAACGTTGAACGGGACCTGATGCTGGCCAAAGTTTCCACAGCTGGTATGTATTCTTACCGGAGTCGCGAGGCTAATGAGGTACTAGGATTTTAACATTACCTGTGTGCAGAGGCTGGAGCTCGTGCTGAAATTGTAGTTCCAGTAAAGAAGAGCATCCGAAAGAGACTAAAAATGGAAGAGACATAAGAATGAACTAAATGGTCTTTCAATGCCGATCCGAATCTGTCAAAGCGTAAGATCCGTGGAGATGACGTTGAAGAGAAGCGATGCGTGAAAGCAAGTCATGTGCTGTACTATGATCGAGCAAAGAGTTTCGGACGAGAGTAGGAAAAAGCGTACTCGATTCCTGGCCTAAGGTTTGCGACCGAGTCGTGGGCGGGGATGAAGCGCAGGAATGAAGTCGACACGTGCATTCTGTGGATTTATTTCCTGGACCAGTGTTTGCGATCTTTGATGGTCATGGTGGAACGGTTTCTGCGGACTTTTTGTCTCATCACTTGGTTAAGACTGTAGGGACCATGGTACGACAGTATATTGGAGACAAAGCGCTGGTGGAGTTACAGTGTTCTCAGGATCAGTTAATGGTGTAATCGACAACACCGCTGCTTCTTGAAAATGTTTAATGACGCGTTTGAGCGAGTAGATGCCCAGAATTTGCATAATAATCCAAGTCAAGATGGCTCGACGGCTCTGTTAGTCTCTAGCTGACTCGATGGGTGGCGACAGTTAGTTGAGTTTGTATACGGTGAATGTGGGGATGTCGAGCTGTCATGTGTCGTGGTGGCCAAGGGGTGGCGCTGATGAAGGACAAATCAAATTGTCCAGCTGAGGGCGAGCGCATTGAACGAGCAAGTGTCTTTGTGAGCAACTTTGGCGGCGTCTTTCGAGTCCCTACGACAGCAGGGGGTGGATTAGCCGTGCTTTAAAGAATCTTCTGGTGGAATGACACGAAGGACGCGATACTTGTGGTCTAAATATTGCTGGAGAAAGTCAAGCACGTTTTCAAACTGCCAGAAAATGAAGTGTGAGATGACGTGGGATATAGTTTAATCGATTATAAAGCAGACGGGCGTCGTGATCAATGGTAGCGTCATGATGTCTGTGATCATGTTCGAGCCGCGATGAACGATATGTCGCAAGCAAAATGGCCACGAGGAGCACTTCATGCTACTTCCTCCGAGGGAAAATTGTCTATCCGCCCCATCGGCAAAAAGAAGATATAAATACATATTCTTTTTAAAATAAGATTGTTTATCAGATGTATTATTTGTTGCAGGTTCGAAGAATAATTTTGGTCATTGCTGATTTTATTTTGGACATTTGACGAAACCAATTGAGCTTTCGTGTAGAACACACAATAATACAAAATTACCGTACATGTCGGGTTAAGTGGGACACACAGATCAAATGGGACACGACAATCTGTATTGTTGACATTCCACTTTCACATCAAAGGAAAGATATGCTTATAACATTTATAGGACGGAGGTCATGATTACCACACAACCCCAGTAAAAAAACACAAAAACCTAAATATTCTACTCGATCCGACTTTAACGGTAATACACCGGTCATCTTTCAGTTGTGGCAAAAATGTGAGTTAAAATAAGTTATCAGTTCAAATCATTGCATATTTTGCGTCGTCTTCTTAATATTTTAATGTTGTTTGATTGAAGTGATTTGTCGTAGAATGTTTTAAAGTAGTGAGTGATATTATACATTGTGAGTTTATCATATCATGTAATAATAAGGCTCAATACCTTTAAAAAGCTATTTCTACGCTAGTTTAGGGTGTCCTAGGGCTGTAGAATGGGTTGATGCTTCAATCCTAACAATCGATTTCTGTCTATCTAGCACGAAAAGAAAAAAATATACGTTAATACGTATAAAATACAATGTATTTTAAATACTGTATAATACGTCTGTATAATACAGTGTATTGATACATACGGATCTATAGTAGAAACCTAAGAGCATCTCCAGTCGTGTGATCTATTCTATTCTATTTTGGAAAGCTATACGATTGATGATTGGTCAATTAATAATAGCAATAAAGCAGAAGTGCGCTATTTACGATAAATTACCGTTTTTTATGATAAGAGCATCGCCACCGGTAAGTCTTAATCAAGGTTTTAACCTATAAACCTACCGTTAGACCAGATTTAACAGCAACCGGCAAGTCTTATTACTGGTCGTTACCGCACGAGGTCTTAAATTTAGTGCTATAGGACTTATTTTAAAACCGTGGTTTTAATCAACCAAGCGGGTTCATTGGTCAAAACAATTCTTGCAACAATTGGTCAAACATCGAAAACGATCGTCGACATGTCTGACTTCTCGTTCGCCTCACGAATGTTAGACAGTTTGCAGATTTATTATAGTCCCCAAAATATTCAAGACAGCTTACATTAACATCATCCCAACCTACTCTTGTTTCTTATACAGAATTAAATGCTGCTCACATCGTTGCTTGCTTTGAAGCCGCATTTCCTCATTTTCTTCCTCCAAAAGCACTTGTTAGCTTGGAAATTCTTTGTCTTTCTTTTCTAGAGTACACGCCGAGACTTGAAGGTCCGTTTCCAGCACTTTCAGTTGCTCCCTTAACTCCAACATCATATCCGAGCTATGCTTGGCTTCGTTTCGTAACACTGACAGCGTTTCTTCGTATGATTGAATACCCAGTTGAAGCTTTTCACGTTCTTTTGACTCAGTCTCAAGATGCTGGTGGAGACGCTTCGCCTCAGTGGTACCGTTTTCATTATCAGATCCTCGATCTTGCACCTGCACTCTCATCTCAGCGTAGTCTGCTTGTAAAGTTATCATGTTTTGCTCAATCTCGGTTCTGCTCGCTTCAACAGTGGCTTTTTCCGATTGATTCGCTTCCACCTTTGCTTGTAGCATCGAGATAGTTGACGTGGAAGACAAGACCTTTTGCTGAGCTTCACAAAGCTTACTTTTCAGCTCGTCGACGGCTACCACCAATCTCATCTTTTCGTCAGATACTTCCATTAGCTGAGACTCCAACGCCCGAAGCTCATCTAGACAGTTATTGCGCGCACAGGATACATGTTCCAACATTTGGGAAGCTGTTTTCCGCATCGCGCACAGCTATAGCACATGCATGCTGCCCTGAACACACTCGAGTATATAGTAGCACGTGGTGACAAGAGCTTTCGTCGGTCTCAATGCTTACTCAAGAATATCTCAGCGTGTCGTTGCGAAAAATCGCAAGATCTTTAAAGCTGCTTGCTACCACTTGATCGCCCAGACACTCTCGTAACAAATACGAATGCACGCCCAAACATCAACTTGCCAAGCTTCTGATGACGATCACGGCATTACATTTGAATGGCCTCGAGGTGTACCTGCGCGTGACAAGACTTTATTAACATAGGTGCTAAGTGTCGTCTAAGATATCTTTAGCAGCATTGTCAAACCTACTGCTGTGCATCTGCGCTTCTGAATCGGGTTATCGAGGCTGTTGACGGTGAGAAATGTCGTTTATAACTATTACCTTGAAATAAATCTGAACTTCTGTGGATGTGCGTTCATGTAATTCCCATTTTTGGAATTACAGGTGTAAGCTAAAAATGATTGGCAGATATTTTAAATAAAACTGACGTTAAAACCTTGCCGGTGGAACAAATTCGTTCACACAGGTTTAACGATCAGCCACGGGGTCTTTAAAACCTGACGTTAAGACTTACCGGTGGCGATGCTCTAAGAATATCAATAGCACACCGACTGGAGATGCTCTAACGTTAACTTAAAATGTTTTGAAAACCTTATTCACTTTGGACTTTTTTGCGTTTGTTACTAAAATAGGCAGAGGCCCTAAATTGGCAGTTAAGCAGCAGCTTTTCGCAGTAAATATTTTCCGCGAAAAGCTGGATATTTTTGGTCGACTTGTGTCAGCTTCTAGGTTTTTCAGCGACATCTCTAAAGATTTTTCGTGAAAAACTTGGTGGTTTTGGTCGACTTTTGTCAACTTGTACATTTTTTCAGGAGCAAATCGCAAAACCAGCACTAGGCAAAGTATTACTTTTGAAAAGCAGCACCTGTCGCAAAACAAGCACCAACAAAAAGACGAATGTTACTACATTTCGAACATAATTAGTCTGGTAGGGGAATTATCGACGCAACTAATTCTATCGCTCGGCAAAACATAGCCAAACACAGAACGTAAGTATTTTTCATCCATCGCCTGCGCAATGTTCTTTACTATGACACTGCTTGATGGTAGTCCCCGGACGTAATTTTTCATCAGCGGCTCCTTCGTTACTTCTGAGCAATGTGTGACAGCAACACATGTGTTAGTGTTGATTATTAACTAGCACAATTACAGACATTCATACCTTCCGGTGATTGTCACAGCTTCTTTACATCACTCTCTGAAATCACACCTGGGCGAGTTGATCGCGATGCTTCCTTCAAGAAATTTTTACTACCATCAAGTTGAAATGTCGTGTCGAGAGAATCAATGTTAATAATCGATGATCCTTTTCTGTGCATCTCAACTGGTGGTGGTGGGGCCAAACCTTTAGGTTGCGGAGGTTGTCTCGGTACGGTTCCATTGCTCAAAGCTTTCCACTGGGCAGGTCAGCCATGAAAACTGAATAGTACAACACAAAAGTGATCAACGAACTCACACTAACAAGATTCCAAAAGATACGGCACCTGCAAAATGTAAGCGCTTGAAAAGAAGGTATACACGATGGTGAACAAAAAAGCACCAATGAATCCTTCCCATGTCTTGTTCGGAGACAACCGCAAAAATGGCGTCTTGATAAATTTTCGACCAAATAGCTCTCAGCAGAAGAAAGCAAAACAGTCGCTGCAGATGATTAGCGAAACAGGAAACAGGAACCAAAACAGGCCTGCAGGCAATACCACATCGCGTTAGCTTTAGCTTTCGAAAAACAAATAGTTGGTTTTACTTATCCTAAAAATGGCATATCATACCATTGAAGATGTTTGTAAGAACATATTTCGTTTGAAAGTGGTCGATGTGTATTGACCTACAAGAATTAACAGATAATAGTTACAGCCACGTTCTACTAAACCCCACAATAGAAGCAGCTTACCCATCTGGTATTTGTAGTATCGTTTTCATACCCACAACATCATTATAAAAGTGAGCACTACAACAACCTAGAAATACTCACACAACTACACCATGAGCCAATTCACGCACCCTTCTTTTGGCTCAGCACAAGACTAATTATGTCCAAATAATTAGAAATGTAGTGGACCACACTATTCGTTGCTTTTCAAAAGTATTTAATAATACTTTGACTAGTGCTGGTTTTGCGATTTGCTCTTTTTTCAGAGACATCTCTAAAAGAATAATCCATGATTCGAGTTTTTCATTGGTTCATGTTGTCTGCTGATTGAACAAAATTATTCTAAATTAGCTGAGGTACCCAATTTCCTGCGAAAATCTGATGTTTTACGTTACCCTAATGTCATAGGCGACTGCCGAGGAAAAAGGGTGTAACGTAATTCATCAGATTATGGTGGGTCATCCGTTTATGGCGGAAAAAATCTCGATAACCAATCAGAACACGATATTCAAAATACACTCCAACCACTGGCTGGTTTTTCACAGCATCAGTTTATGGCACCCGGTGAGCAAATCACACGACGCTTGCGCGAAAAAACAGTCCACTGATATTTCTCTCATAATAATTTATCTCGATGCTTCCGTATGTTTTTTCGGTCCGTCTGACTAAAATAAACCACAATAGTGGTCGTTCTCCTCAATAGAGCTCCTGCCAAAATCTGCTGCATAGAAAACTCAAACTTTGCCATTTGTGCGCCACTAGACCCCATTCGCAATAGTAAGTATCCTATTTGGGAACAGTATTTTTGGACAAAGAGAACATACTTTTGCAATTGACTTGATATTACTTATAATCTGAATAAATGCAGTGGTTTCTCCTCTATTCGATAACCTTACTATAATCTAATATAATAGACCCCATTCGCAATAGTAGCAATCCCTTTTGGAAACAGGATTTTTGGACAAAGAAAACGTAATTGTGCAATTAACTTCATACTTTTTATACGCTGAATAAATACAGTATTGGCTCCTTTATTCGATAACCTTACTATAATGCGTAATAGTTTGGTTTTTGCTGATTATCGAAGAAATGCGCAACAGCTAAGTGAATGTACAACTCATATTGAGATGGGAAACACTCATTAAAATGAACAATTCTGAATTAGGTGAGCAAAACGAATGTAAAACCGAACGTGTATGAAGCTAAGAAACAAAAAGAATTTCATTTTCTTTAGTAATAATAATAAGGGCGAAAGTTTGCTTTTGTATAGCAATAACGTTTATTTGTCTGTTGGTTGTCGACTGTAAAAAAACTCTCATTTTAAAATCTATTTTTGTCACTTAACCTATGCGTGAGAAAAGAACCATGGACATGATTAATAAAATAATTTTAAGTAGTCATTGGGATGACATCTTACGCTGTATGTAATACTACAACAGCTAAATCTTTCCATTGCCATTATCTTACCTTAGGCAAGTTAGCTGTCTGAGTAAGCCTTAAAATCAATTTATGATATTTATTAACATGCCTAGCTGCTGTGATGGGTGGAGCAATTGAGTTTTCTCGCATAAAGGCCTTGGAAACATAATTTCAAAATAGATTACCCGCTGGTGTTAAGAGCCTCATTGATGCTCTAAATGCATCCGCACCTAGTGCCGATGCTAAGCAGTTATCAACACTTAGTGTTGATGTACCATCAGCATCAACACCTAGTGTTGATGCTTCTTTTGAGTTTGAGGAGAAGTATCCTTCTCAAACTCCTGCAGGAGGTCTGGGGCATCCGCTCTTAGAACCTCAATCGGCTCCCAAGTGTCAAACTTTTGGGAATATCCCAACCAGCGTACCAGGTACTCGGTACGCTGCCCCTTCTTATAGGGAACCGAGCGCTTCGATAGCAATGTTTGAGAATATAACGCTTATTCCCCTGATTATCAATCAGGGGCGGCGGTGGTTGGTGGTTCCCTCGGTGTTGTTGTTGCGGAGCATGGTTACCAGCTCCGCAAGCTCGAGAGGCACTGTAACGCCTTGAGCGCCGACATGTCTCACTCGATGAAGACGTATCGTTCTCATCGAGACGAGAATCGCGACATTTTGAGCACGCATCTCGTAATGCAGCAGAAGAATGATCTTCTGCTGGTCGAAGTTGGTCGACTAAAGTCGGAGATGGAAACTCTCCAGACTTCCCACAATTGGTTGGAGACCAATTACAAGTCTCTCTTGGGAGACTTGAAGAAGCACGGCATTCGCCGTGGCGATGCGTCTCGTCCGAAGACGTAGACGATCGGTACGGCTTGAGCCTCCCAACGTAAAACGTTGGGTGAAGGCGCATGGCCGCGGGAATTTCTAATGTATAGGCATTCCCCTTAACGCTTTGGACCTTGAAAGGTCCAATGAACTTAAGGAG
Source organism: Sclerospora graminicola (assembly GCA_001887855.2). NCBI lineage: Eukaryota > Oomycota > Peronosporomycetes > Peronosporales > Peronosporaceae > Sclerospora > Sclerospora graminicola. The sequence continues at coordinate 68,412 of MIQA02016548.1, forward strand.
CAACTTCCGTGTAGGGAAGTTGCTAATTGCATGTGTAGGCTAATTAGTTGTAGATAATAACACTAATTCACCTTTTTGAAAAGAAATTAAATTCTTCCTTCCATTCTTATCTGCATTCGTCTTCTGCTTGTCAAAAGCAGAAGCAAGTGCGTCTTTTACATAGCGTATTACAGCTTGGCGCTGTAATACAAATTCATCTACTGCTTTATTAGCACTAGATGGGTTGTTTTCATTGTCTGCAGCCATTGCTGCAGACACATATTCCGCATTAGCAGCTTCAGTGAATGAAACTGCTTGAGTTTCTACTGTGTTAACTGTAGAAGACTCGTCAGTCTCTTCGCAAGTTGCGGCTACAACTAGCGCATCGACTCGCTCAAAATTTGAGCGGGTCCCTCCCCCACTTAGATTTGGCGAACCGCCAAGTAAAGCTGGGGTTCGTGGATGCCTTAAGGCATTCACGTAGAATGGTGTATGCTTTGTAGAAGCATGCACCGAGTTGTTTATTGCAAACTCGGTGAGTGGCAAATAGTCACTCCACTGCTCGAAGGCATGCGCGTACGAACGCAGCATGTCTCCGAGAACGCGGTTAACGCGTTCAGTTTGCCCATCCGTTTCCGGATGGTCCGCAGTTGACATCTCCAACTGCGTGCCCAACAAAGAGAACGTTTCTTGCCAGAAACGTCCTGTGAATCTCGGATCTCGATCCGAGACTGTGTTTTCCGGCATTTCGTGTAAACGGAATATCGTGTCAACGAATATCCGCGCCGTTTGCGCAGCGGTGACATTCGCTGACACTGCAGCAAGATGAACCATCTTGCTGAAGCGGTCTACAAAGACCACTATTCCTGTTTTCCGACTGTGATCGGCCGGAAGACCAAAGATAAAGTCCATGGAAATGGACTTCCAACACTCTGTCGAAACCGGCAGAGATTGGAGGGGAGCCTGCGCAGAGTACGCAGACTTGACGCGCTGGCATATCTCGCAAGCGCGTACGTACTTGCGTACCCATTTATACTGGTTACGCCAGTAGAAATCGCGTGCGAGAGAAGCATACGTCTTCTCTCGACCTTGATGCCCCGAAATCGGTGCATCATGGTACTCAAACAAAATTCGATGTTTGAGATCATCGTCGTTTGGTACGATGATGCCACTTACATCATCTTGGTCTGTGTTATAAAGCAACAGACAATCGTGCAATCTGTTGGAAGTTGAAGTCGTCGACTGAAGTGTGAGTTGTGTTTCTAATTTTAGCATTTCTATTACACTTTAGAAATAGGTACATTCGTGACAAACACGCTAATACGGGCAGTTGTAAAACTACTTTGGCGGCGCACGATGGCATAGGAACCATGGGTAATAATGCATGATAATATATTTTAGTTTTACTTTTACTTTCATCTGTTCTAGCGCGTTCGTACCTTCGGTTGCTTTGCGGTTAAATTTGAAAAGGTTATGAGCCCAATGCCGCAGAAAGAAGGAGCGGACAACGTCTCAGGAAAGCAAGCGACTACCGGAAATGTCAACTTGGGATCCCGGGACCGAGTTTCGGTCAGCGGTGAAGAGAAGCAAAATGGAGATATTCGTGATGAACACCATCAAGCACAAGAAGAGATGAAGAATTTGGTAAAACTCATGACGAAGATGAACGAAAGACTGAACGAGTTGGAGTCGCCGAAGGTCGACGCAAATCCACTAGGAATGGATAGTTTCTTTCGAAATGGCGAGAAAAGGCGCATGCGTTTAGAGTCTTTGGACGGAGGTCTGGATGGTGGCGGAAAACCGCAGCCCGACCGAATGGCTCCAGGTCAAGGACAATTTTAGCAAGGCTGGAATGTGAATAACGGAAATTTAACATCACCAAAGTAAATCCCACTGCGCAGGAAATGAAGCTACAGATCAAGGAATTCACAGGGGTCGAAGTGTACAAGGGGCTTGGATCAAACTTTAAAGAATGGGGTTTGCGGTTTATGCGGCAGATAGCCATGGCAGAGAGTGCCAGCGGCTTTCCCTGGAACGAGGGCGTAAAAGTAGATGTCTTAGGACACTACTTGGGCGGAACCGCCAAAAAATATTTTCACAAGCAAGTCGGGGCGTGTGGAACATTAAACCATCACTGTGGAATATTTTGGACCAAATGCTTGAAGCATTTAAAACTAGCATATCTACGGCGCAAGGAATGAAGTTACTTACCGCCAAGAAGGACCCTAGACGGACGTGGCCCGAACACTTATTCTACCTGGTCGCAGTAAGTGAGGCGTCAGGGTGCAAGGAAGAATTAATCTTGGAAAGTGTGCTGAAATATTCCGCGCCTGAACTACGCGGATTACTGTCGGCCAGGTACAATCCTTTGCGGATGGATCACCTGAAACATGTGGAAGAACTCATACAGTTTGCACAGTGGCTGGAGCAAGATACGAATAGCAAAACGTTGAATCGCGACATGGTAAACCAAGTGCAGCACAGGGTGCTCAAGAAATGCTTTAAGTGCGAAAAAACCGGACATATTGCGCGAAACCGCAGGTCGGGAAACAAGGTAAAGAAGGCAGGGAGCGAGGAATAAAGTTTACGCTGTGTGTTCGTGATCAGGTAAAAGAAGTGGACACGGAATGGATCCTTGACACCGGAGCCAGTCAGCACCTAATTCAAGATAAGGGCGCGCTCGAAAGCGTGAAAGAATGTAATCTGGAATGTGTACTGCCGGACCAAAAGATTTTGCGGTTGTCGCTTAAGGGATCAGTGGTTTTAAACGTGAAAGCAAATTGGGTGGCACAGCAAGTACGACTCACCGACGTGTATTACGCTGAGAACCTGGCAAAAATATCATTTCGTATGGAAAGCTGGAAGAAAAGGGTTTTATACTAAGTTATAATGGAAATAACAGGTCGTTGATAGAGAAGAAGAGTGGAGAAATTGTCTTTGACGTGGAGCGCAGACAAGACATACTGGTGATTGACACTTCAAGTGGCGATAAAAGCCAAGTTGATGACGTAATTTTTTCGGCAATGGAAGATCCATTAAATGACGTGCAAGAAGGGTCCTTGATGCACTTTCACACCCGTCTCGGACACCTAAACTTCGCCACGATAAAAAAGGTGGCAAGGGACCCTAATTCAGGGATTAAACTCACTGACAATGTGAGGCGCAATTGTTTCACCTGTGCTGAAGGTAAACAATCATGGAACACGCAGCAAAAACAAGACAGTGGACAAAACTCGCCCATCGACCGAATAGGCGGAGTGATATGCAGCGACTTGAAGGGACCAATGACGCCGAAGGATCGGCGCGGAAATAGGTACTTGGTCAATTTCGTGGATCATAAATCTAATTACTGTCGAGTGTTCGTCGCTAAAACCAAAGACCAAGCTGCGAAAATGTTCGAACACTTCTTGGTGTATTTCGAAAAAAGGTTCGGTTGTCGAATACACCTCCTTCGAACGGACGGCGGTGCAGAATACAGGAACGTCGACCTATTCTGTAAGAAAACCGGTGTGAAATGACAAATCCGTGAAGCGGGGAATCAAACGTCTAACGGAAAGGCCGAGCGAATGCACCGGACAGTCCTAAAAATGGCGAGATGCATGATATTTGCATGGGGCATTTTTGGGGAGACGCGGTGGAGTACTCGGCGTACCCATAGAAGGTTTGATAGGTAAATCAAAGAATATTGGCGATAGCGTTGCATTTGGAAGCCCGTGTACGGTTTTTCGCGATCCAAGGAAGAATTCGCTTCAACCAAGGGCAAAAGCATTGAAAAATCTGACGAAACCAAAGGGTACCGCGTGTATCTTCCGAAGGAAAGGCTCGTGATCGTGACGCAGCACGTCAGAAACATCGAGACACTGAATCCGATCCAAAACGAGCAATTCAGAAGGACACAAGAAGTGCAACAAGAGACAACTAACGAGGCGAATGTTTGCGAAGAAAACGGCATGGAAGCAAGAACCGAAGAATACGTACAAGAACAAAATGCTGCGGAATCAGGCGCAAGGATAGTGACAAGAAAAGGTTCACAAGATAAAGTCAACCTGGTTTTTTGCAAGGATCGAAAGGGGTACAAGGAGGCGTTAAACTGCAAGGAAGCGAAACATTGGATAAAAGCGATGGTAGGGGAGATAGAGACGCTTGAGCAAAACGAGACGTGGAAAATCGTTAGAAGGGAGTCTGGTGTGAAACCGCTGCACTCTAAATGAGTGTTTAAAACAAAAATGAATCAGGATGGAAACATTGAACGTTATAAAGCCCGGTTGGTTGCGTGTGGGAACGAACAGGTATACGGAGCGAACTATTACGAAACCTTCTCTGCAGTAATGGATATAACGACAAGCAGAATAATTCTGGCGATGTTAATAATTTGGGAGGTAACCGCTACGCACGGCGACGTGCCGAACGCCTATGTGAAAGCGCCTACGGAAAAGGATATGAGCATATATCTCGAAATACCAGTGGGGATGGAAATTTCGCAGGAAATACTAAATATAAAGGAGGCCAAGGAACAGAAGGAATTGCTGCTCAAATTGGAGGGGCAGCCTGAGTTATTACAGTCGGTTCATCGAGGATTTCGCAGTCTATGCGGCGGTTAGTATGAATTACGGGAGGTGGGTTACCATAAGCTGAGGGAGCAGGATAGGCAAGCGGAGACGCGAGCCGGGTCGGCAATATCAGCCAATGGGATGCCGCCCTTGTCAGATATTTCGGTCAATGAGAAGGCGCCCTTCTCTGCCCCGATAGGCGGCCGGCTGCCGGTTTCCTGCGCGGCCGGCCTGGATGACCACATGACCCGAGCGATGGTAGCCTTTGGCATGTTAAAGGCGAAGATGGCGACTACACCGTAAAAACTGGCCTTGATGGGTTTGTTCAGTTTGTAGGGTAGCCAATCATGATTGCGACTGCCTTTTCCATACGTCTACCTGACACAAAGCCTTGCTGTGTGTCACCGATTAGTAACCCTAAGAAGGTTTATAAACGTAATGCCAGTATTTTCGCAAAAACTTTGTATCCAGTTTGTAGTAACGAAATAGGTCTGTAATCTAGTGCGTCTGCTGAAGCACCTTTTTTTCTCAAAGGTATCACCAGTGCTTGTTGGAATGACCTTGGTGACATTTGTCCTTCAAGTAATCGATTGTATAACTTTGTCAACGTCGGATTTAAAGTTTCGGCAAAATCCTTGAAAAAATCATTGTTTAATCCGTCAGACCCGGCTGCTTTACGTCTTTCCAGTCGCTTATTTGCATTTAAAACTTCACATTCCTCTATCTGGGCCATTAACATGTTATTCTGCTCTGCTGACACCATTCGAGTGGAAGGAATTGTAAATAAATCTGTCATTTTCCGTTGAAGGTCTGATAATAGTACGTCACGATGCTCGACCCCTAGAATTCCTCGCCAAATAAACGCAAATTTATCTGGTATCGTCGTTCCAGGAAGCATATTTGATTTGATAGATACTGTTATCTGTGATACCGTTTGATCTTTTTCGCGCACTGAAGTCTTTTTGTAAAGCCATCGTAAATCTTCCTCTTTCCGATGTAGTCTTCTTCCTTGACGTACTTTATGCGACTTTTGAATTGCCTCTGCTATAGCTGTTACTAGGTGTTTCCGTGTGCGTGCATTACTTCTTAATGAACTTCGAAGCTGACTTACTCTTCGTCTTCTCCGCCGTGCGGATTGCTTGGCTTGACGGAAAAGAGTGGTCGTAATTTTAGCACTCAGTTGGTCCCACTCCGTGTCAACTGAATTTTGACTATTCAATATTGTTCGTAATGCCTCTTCTATCTTTTCGTGTGTACTCAAGTGAGATGATCCAAAAAAAGGGTGCCGTGGTCTCTGGTTGAAATATTCTTTTTTTGTCTGTCTCTTTTCTGATAAATAGAGTTGAACTTGAGCATGGTCTGAATAGACAGGCGGTTCACTGACTTCCAGCCACTGGGTTAATGCTGTTAGTCGTTTAGACACATAAAATCGATCGAGTCGACTAGCCGAGTTGCCTTTCCAATAAGTAAAGTGTTCACTCGGGTCTAATTTGTCTTCACCAGAGATTGATCCTATGAGCGCCCTCGCATCCATTAAATGATATTTTTCCACCAGACGAGATAGACTGATACTCTCAGTGTTATTGTTACGTTCTCCACCTAAGCGATCAATCACTGGGGATTCAACACAATTAAAGTCACCACATAGTATCATTTTATCCCATTTGCTTGAAAGGATATGTTCCACTTCTGTAAAGAAAATTTCTCTTTCGTTGGAATTGCTAGCTGGAGCGTAAATATTGACAATCATCGTAGTTTTCCACTCTACCATGATGAAACGTGATGACCAGAGGTGCTTTTTACACGGAGTGATGAACTTGGCCTGATCTGGGTGAAATAATACTGCTACTCCACCCGTTTTATCATCTCCAATACTCCAATATGCATGTTCTTGGTCACTGTTATAAATTCCCCATAAACGATTCCATTGCTTTGTGTATTCTAAGGCTGTCTCTGAAGAGGTAATATGAGTTTCTTGGAGTACAAAAATGTGGGGCTGATGTGACTCTTTCATATATCTCCACGATGTTAACCATCTAATAATATCTGTTTTCTTGAAACCTCTTACATTTTGCGTCAATATGGTGAGAGAGGTCTCCCCCTTTTGATTATATGATTCTGATGTTATCGACTGGAACTCCATTTCCTGTAATAGCCTGTATTTCGCGTAACTATCCATCGATGACAAATCAAAGTAATCATGGGTGACTATATCACTTATCTGTTCGTTGCCCTTAGTAACAGGGAGATGAACCTTGAGATTCATCTGAATTATGCCTTGGAGAGTCAGGGATGTTAATGAAGTGATCCGCAATGATATTCATCCATTCATGTAAGTCTGTCCAGGCTGATCCTTCTTCGTCCAATACTTTATTAAATCCTTCACCATAGTCTTTATAAGATGTCTGTACCTTAAAGTGACGTCTCAACAAATCCATTATGGAATCACTCACAAGAAAATCTTCTCCCACCATAGCTGCGAATTGCTCAGCATAAATATATGCGCTTATCAGGTATCTTGCCAATGAAGATTTCCTCATTGGAGCACATAATCGGATAAATTTGACACCGCCATAATGATTACGGCGTAATTCATTCCATTCTTGAGTGCTGTGAATAATTAATGTCCGCTGTTCTGGTGCTTTCAGTGCTAAATATCTCTGTTCCCAAGCACCAAACCATGCAGCTTGCACCCCTTCAATACCATTATTTTTGCCTTGTTCTAACATGGCACACCAACATTGTTCACGCCATACTCGAGTGAGAGCAATCAACGTCTCTGTTGTTATACTATCTAGTATGTAAGGGGCTCCATCAAAAGTTTGTAATAATTCCAAAAGAAGAATGCTCTCCTTATCCGCTGCTGTTTTCCATACCCCTGGACCTCTATTGAGGTGTGGAAAGGGCACTATAGACTGTTGCTTCCAAGTTGCCTCTAATGCACCCCAAGCGTTGATCCAATGTTCTGTAGACTCTTTTGGACTTGAAACACAGTTATTGAAGTCACCCACTAATTCACGCTGAAGTTGAATAACTGGTACATCTGTTCCGCGTACATACCGGATTGGTTTCGTAAAAAGCTGTGAACCTTGTTTGTTAGGATCTGTCCGTGTACATAACCGTTTGGCTTTGGTAGTTCTCTCGTGTTCCTCGATTAATGTATCGTGTTCACCTTCTGGTTGTTCCACCTCATCCGAAGCTGACCCTAGTAATTTTTGTTCATTACTATTTTTCATATCTAACCAGCTGCGATGGTACCATTGGTGCAATGCCGATTCTGATATGTTATATTGACGCATCACTTTCTCACGGGTATCCGGTTGAGTCAGATCCGCTTCCAGGAACTGAATTTGTTCTGGAATAGATTGCCGCCCGACTTTATCCGTTAAGAAGTGCAGTACTTCTAGCCAACCAGGAGCATGAGTCAGAATAATGCTCAATATCACATTTAAAATAATCATGAATAGACGGTCCGCCAAGCCTATTAATAATATCCTCCGTCATTTCCTCCCATTCTTCAGCCTGCCGTTTCTGTTGGGCTTTCATATCTACGAGGATTCCGTTATCCGTCTCTGTTTGGTCTGAGACCTCATCCATAACTGTGGTGAAGTGCTCCGGAAGTTAACGGACTAATGATGATGGATGCCCGCACCGGATTGGCTGAAATGTTACCCTAAGCCGGATGCCCAGACCGGCCAGGAATAAGATGCAATTTGGGACTGCCAGGCACCCTTGTAGGCGGTCGGGCGGTGCCTGGCTGGAAATCAAGTCGGCGAACCTGACAAGGGGCGAGGATAGTCGGATAAGCGAGCTGAGCAGACGGAAGGACTATGGAGGTTGGACGGCCGAGGCGCGGATGGCGGACGGCCAAGATGGCGGACTGCGCGTAAGGATGGAGTGGAAGGAGCCCGAAAGAAGAGGATTGTTCTAGTGGAAAGAGTATGCACCGGGATCGTAGGAAGGGCTGCCAAGGGATTGCTAGCGTCAGCGGCCGAGAGGCGCGGATGGGTGGCTATCCGGCCGAGCCGGCCGGGTACAATGTACCATTCGGACTGGTACCATATGGGTTCGGTGTACCGGCCGGGCTGGTACACAAAGTCGGAGTTAGCCGGGTTGCGTTGGGTAAGGTACATGACTGGTCAGACGTGTTATTTGAGGTAGGTTACACAAAGGGAGTATTGGACATAGGATAAATCAGTATACGTTTCGCTTTCTTAGACACAAGTCGCTTTTATTGGTTCACGGCAGAGGGCTAACAAGGTCCCCTCTTGCTGTTATTGGTTTGCCCGGGGAAGGTTAAGTTAACCCACCGGAAGTCCCCTGACCGGGAGTCGCGGCGACTTCGTATACTCACCTCAAGTCGCCCGTGTTTTGAACACGGTATTAAGTATTGGGAAGTGGTGACATTTGGCCTTCTGTGGATACACATTTGGATTCGCCCTTCATTGTTATTGGTTTAGCTGGCCGATCGATTATTCTCGGTCCAGCCGGTACTATACAAACTTCAAGTGTCCTATTGGTTTAGCTGGCCGATCGACTATTCTCGGCCCAGCCGGCACTATACAAAGTTCAAGTATATTACCCAACGAGCTCCCCGGTGACGATTTCCGCCCAGGAGCTACCCCTAGTCCTACACTTCATCTCCCTATTGGACGGATTTACACTTTTCGCCCTAGGGTCCATCAAGAGAGCTAACCACCCAGTACTGACGGGTACACAAGGTGAGCTTTTAACATGCAACATTCGAGCAGTCGCGATCAAGCGGATGGAAGCGACCGATCCAGCCGGCCTCAAGCCGGATCGGATCATGACTCGGATGGACGGAGTACCCCCTCCGGTAGTCAGTCGTCTGGGACCCCCGTGGGTGTTCGCGTCTCAGGAAGATTTTCTGAGAGCGACTACACCACAATGGTGCGCGTGCCCGGATCTCTTGGTGACCCTGGATATCACCGCGAGTCCCTAGCGGGCGAAAGACCTAAACCTGTCAAATTTGTTGACGATGTTGTGTCGGGTGCATTGGGGGAAGGCATATCGCCCCCAATGCTGCTGAAGATGGAAGGATGCGATGGTCGCCTCGGATTGGGGGAGTTCGAGGTTGACATTAAAGAAGAAGTTACTCCCCTAGAGGCTCCGCCGGGGGCGGATTATGGTACTACCTACGGCAGTGCCGGCCGCTACACGGATGGAGCCGGATCGGACTATGGTGCAAGTCGCCATAGTCCGAGGAAGGATCATGGTTCCGACCATGATCCTAACGAACGAATGCATATTTTGGATATAAAAGAAAAGATAAAGGAAGAAAAAGCGGAAGTCGGATACGACCGGAGTGGGAAGCCGGCCGGATCGGGACCAAGTCGCGATCTGGCCCCCCTACCCCTAAAGAAACCGGATTGGCAGGAATTGGACTATTCGACTTACAAAGGCAAACCGCGATTCGAAGAGGAAGAAGAGAAGCAGGACGGCCTATCGACGGATGTCGACTTGGAGCGTGCTTTCCATCTTCACGAGTTGGGGCAATTCTTGCGGACGGATAAGGAACTAAAAATAACACGGCCGAAGATCATAGGCGGATTGAAAGGTCCCGTCTCTCCCCCAACTCTCTCAGACGGCCACGTGTCCCTCATTAGAGGACTATTCGACCAACTAAAACAAGCCGGCATCAACACCGGCGTGTTTGATCCGAACGAGTTGTTTGATCTGAAGATGGACAAGTTGAAGGAAGCGTCCAGCGCCCTGCACGACCACTTGGTACCGCTAGTGGGTTGCTCGCCGCCGTCGAAAAAGATGACGGCTACGACTGGAGTGGCGCCGTCCACGCCGCCGGCGACAAGCAAACCGGCCGGTATACACTCAGGCTCTTCGCAGTACGAGTCTGCCCCTTCGGAAGCGGACTCATCTGATTCATCGGTGGGTATCACTCGCATGACGCTTGGCCCAAGGGGAGCAGCGCGTGTGGCGACAGCCATGAGACTTGGAGGACGTGAGGATCCGGGTACGCCCGAGCGAAAGAACGCCGGCCAGTACAGCGTGCAGGCCTGGCGGACAGCGGCGGCGGATCCAGAACCAAAGGAGGAAGACGAAGACGCGGACGGGCGAATTAAGAAGGAGCGCCCACCTGGCAGCCCGGCTGCCCCTCAAGTCGCCCCTCAAGCCGCCCCTCAAGTCGCCTCTCAAGTCGCTCCTCAGGTGCCGGATCACCTGCAAAACATGTTCTCGGCGATGATGGAGCGATACTTGGAAGAGCAACGTCGGCTGAGCGCCAGCCGCAGCAGTCCGAAGTCACCGGACCAGCCCGCTCGTCGTGGGACACAGGCCCCGAACCAGTCCAGTACTATGCGAGGGAGCCGAGTGATGAAGATATGGAGTCGATGCAGTCCAAGCAAAGTGAACCCCATGCCGCCCCGCCGAGCCGTCAGACAGGTCGCCGGACCGGACGTCGGCCAACGAACAGGAAGCTGTCTCTCAGCGACATGGATATGAAATCCGTCAGGTCGGCCAAGTACCATTACGATCCGGATGACCTGGATCTGGGAATGTCCCGCCGAGCCCATATGGCCTCGGCCCAAGCGTTTGACGCGGATTCGGGAGCGATCACGAGGGTGCGAATGTCGGCCACGTCCGAGCTGAAAGACTTCACCGGACGCGACGCGGACGAAGACCAGGCCGAGGATGGTTGAGCAAGACGAAGTCGGCATTTCTCAGAGACCGGACGTCGGACTATGAGAAATGCCTGATCTTCGGGGATTTGATGAAGGGACCAGCGAAACACTGGATCCAACAGCTCAGCCGGGAAACCCGAGGAAATTGGAGGGGATTGGCCGGTGCGTTCGAGGAGCAATACCGCGGAGCTGGAATGTCAGCGGCGCGACAATATTTCCACTCCAAGAAGCGACCGGATGAGACCCCCCTGGAGTATCTCCATCGTTTAAATGTCGCTGGCATGAGAGCGGATATTCCCGTTAAAGAAGACACCAGCCGGTCAGAAGCTGCCCGTGAACACGTGGAACTTTTCATCAGCACGTTGGACGATCGGGAGCTGGCAAACCAGCTGGCGTTACTGGGGGTGAAGAATACGACGGAGCTGGAAGTGACGTTGCGCACGTACCTAAGGGCGAAGAAGCAAGGCCCCAAGGCAGCAGTAGGAACCGGCCGTTTCAAGTCCCGATTTAACGCGGATCAAGGAGGCCGGCCGCCATCTACCAGGACGGCCCGAGCCGTCCGCATGGTCGCCCGAGAGTCAGACGCGACCAGCTCGGAAGAGGAGTATCAGCGATCTGGGGGCGAGTCTGAGGAGGAACAGTATCGGTACCTTTTCTCGGCAGAAGCCAGTCAGCCGCCCAGGCTGCCAGCCGATTCCGGTCAGTCGAAGAGTTTTCCCGCTCGAGCTGACCAGGATTACCCTAGGCGCAAGTGCACCCACTGTGGGTCCATCAAGCATGACGACCGGAGCTGCTGGAAGCGGCTGACGTGCAAGAAGTGCGAGAGGAAGGGACACCCGGCGGAACACTGCCTGTTCACGTGTAAGGCTTGCGGGGAGGTGCATGAGGCGGGACTGTGCCCAATGGAAGAATTTTACAACCTGTTGAAGAAGTGGTACGTCCCGACCAAGCATGCTGGAATGTTGCCGCCCGGAGCGGAAAAGATGTTAAACTAGATCGCTCGCCAGGTTGGAATCTGGTTCGAGCCGAGCGGTCTAGTGTTAGTATCTATGCATATGTCGGTAAAGAGGATAATCAAGAAGCAAAGCAAAGGATAACCGACAATACATGTAAGTTTGACGATTACGTCACCCGGTCCCCGGCCGGTACGGCTGACCCCTTCCTGGTGAGCAGTATACGGACGGATGAGTACTCCCGGTCTGAAGTGCGAATGGAATTGAACTTGTTACCTGGCGAGTCGCGAGGTTATTGGAAGTATCACTCGCCGGATAAATGGTTCAAGCAGGCCAAGGCGGATGGAAAAATCAATAACCAGAAAGCTACCATGTTGTTCGATTCTGGCGCAGAAGTGTCTATCGTAGACACCACCTTTGCTCGTAAGGTGGGGTGTGAGATAGACGAGACGAAGCGACAGGAATGTATAGGCATTGGAGAGAGTTCGTACATGACCCAAGGAAGGACAAGAGTCAAGATTACGTTAGCTGGGTCGTTGGTATATTACTTTACCGCCTGGGTAGGCAAGTTGGCCGGGCAGGATGCAATTTTGGGCATGGATTTTATGGTCCCGGCCGGTATACGGCTGGACTTATCGCATGGAACATTGACGTTGCCGGACGAGGTACAGATCCAGCTGGCCGGCCGGCGGCCCTTATATGGCGCCTACGTCCAGTTCCTCAAGCTAGGTCAGTTTGTAACGGTGCCAGTGGGAAAGGCGGTGGAAGTAATGTTACGACCACACGACCGACGGAGTAAGTTATGGCTGACAAGGGGCGAGTGCTGGGTACCATCTGTGGTTAAAGGGAGTGGACATCTCAACTTCATAAGCGTGACCAACATCTCTGAAAAACCCCTCACCTTGCATGAAGATGTGATTATTGGAATGTGGCTAGCCGAGGATAAAGTGCCCCGCCGGCCGGGCTATGTCACCGTTGGCTCAAGACGCTATATCGAGTGGCAAAACCTGGCTTTTCAGGCAACCGCCGATCTAGTCAGCGAAGAGGAAGAATTAGAAGAGGACCAGACTCCGATGGTGGATAAACCCGAGTACCGGACCCCTACTAAAATATTGACGCGGAACCGGCCGTCGCCGGATCCGGCCGAACGTATTGACCGAAGCTACGCCCCGATCGCGGAACTGGTTTTGCCCACTCGGAAGGAGACGGACGAACAACAGGGTCGGAAAAAAGGACCAAGCAGAGTTGTATATACGGTCAGCCCCGATGACGGTTGTGACGACCGAAGTGAAAGCGGATCGGCCCAGCCGGCCGAGCAGAATTCGGAAATAGCCGAATGCGGATCGGCCCAGCCGGCCGAGCAGAATTCGGAAATAGCCGAAGGCGGATCGGCCCAGCCGGCCGAGCAGGATCCCGAAGCGGCCGAAGCCGATCAAGTCTGCATTCATGAAGGGGGCGAACTATATGTTGAAGGCATGGAAGAACAGATGGCGGTGCTACCTGAGGTGACCCCATGCCCCCCAGCAGTCACTATCGACGATCTACAAGTGGGAGACCCGGATGTGAACACCCCGGAGGAGATCAGCAGGTTGAAGGATATTATATGGAAAAGACGACATCTGTTGATCGGACCAGGGAACGCACTTCCTCCGGCCCCCATGGGGCGGTTTGTGATATCGATGTGGGAGGTGCCAAGCCGGTAGCACAGAGATGCCGAAGAGTCGCCCCCCAGTATCGGGAAAAGCTGTCAGAGCTTATCAAGGGTTTGCTGGCCACCAAGATAATCCAGCCGTCCACCTCGCCATGGGCTTCGCCCATTGTAATTATCATCAAGAAGAATGGGGTGGACATAAGGTTGTGCATCGATTACCGGCTGGTGAACCGGCTGACTAAGCTGATGATTTATCCGATGCCGCTGATAAACGACCTGCTGGAGGACCTGGATAAAGTTTTGTGGTATTGCTCACTGGACATGGCTAGTGGATTCTGGGTGGTCTCTATGACCGATCGTGCACGGGAGATCTCTGCATTTGTGACGCCTTTCGGGTTGTTCGAGTGGAACCGGATGCCGTTCGGTCTGAAGAATGCTCCGCAGATTTATCAACGGCTGATAGATAACGCGCTGTACGGACACTTCAAGATCAAGGCGGGTCAAGATCCGGCTCTGGTCGGGGATGTGTTCGCCGAAGGTGACCCGGACCCCGACCCAAAACCTTCAGTTTTGGGGCGGCGGTCTTACATTGATGACATTCTTGTTACGGCAACTACCTGGGATTTACTGTGTGACAAAGTGGAGAAGTTGATGATTACGTGTGAAAAGTGGAATCTTTCGATTAGTGTGGTTAAGAGTTTCTGGGGGAAGACTAAGGTGACCTATCTGGGTCATCAAGTGTCGATTGCCGGATTGGAGGCTAACCCGAAGGATTTGGAGTCCTTGAGTAATCTGCCTTTTCCGCGATCCCTAAAGGCTATGCAATCCTTTTTGGGCAGCCTGAATTATTACAGTCGGTTCATCGAGGATTTTGCAGTCTATGCGGCGGTCTTGTACGAGTTGCGGGAGGTGGATTACCATAAGCTGAGAGAGCAGGATAGGCAAGCGGAGACGCAGGCCGGGCCGGCAATTTCAGCCAATGAGGAAGCGCCCTTTTCAGTTATTTCAGCCAATAGGGAAGCGCCCTCCTCAAATAGTTCAGCCAATGGGAAGCGCCCTTGCTGGCGAGTATTTCAGCCAATGAGGAAGCGCCCTTTTCGGATAGTTCAGCCAATGGGAAAGCGCCCTTGTCTGCCCAGACAAGCGACCGGCCGCCGGACCCCGGCGCGGCCGGCCCGGACGACCATATGACCCGAGCGATGGTGGCTTTTGGCATGCTAAAGGCGAAGATGGCGACCACACCGGTCTTGAAACATTTCGATGTTAATAAGACTCCGGTGGTCATCATCTACGCTAACAAGTGGGCCATCTCGGCCGCTCTCGTGCAAGATCACGACGGAGTGTACTGTCCCGTGACCTTCACCAGCCGGACCTTGAAAGTTAATGAAGTTAATTATGGGTTGGTGGATAAGGAAGTTCTGGCTCTATTACGGATCTTGGATGTGTGTTATACTATGCTGGTGTCTCGGCCTATCAAAGTACTATCCAGACGGTCGACCCTATCATGGCTCCTGACGGCGAATGGAATTGACGGCCGGCTGGGCAGATGGGCGGCTCTGTTGTCTCAGTGGTCCCTCGAAGTTATTAAGTGTACTAAAGGGGAAGAAGAAATACTGGGCACACTGGCTGCCAGCATTACCCCCAGAGCAGAAGTGGAGGAAGCACTGATAGCGATCGCACCTCGGAAGCAGCCTCGACAAACTATCGTGTTGCCGCCGCCAACAGTGGGACCCACGGAGGAACTAATGGTTTTGAGTTTCGATGGGTCGGCGAGTGTAAAGAAAGGGGTCGGAGCCTATAGTGCCATTTTGTGGAAGCTGCCCGAATGGAAGGCGATCGCGGCCGCCTCGGACTTCACGCCTGGCATCACGGTGAACGAAGCGGAGTATAGAGGACTACTGCTGTCTTAGATCTGCTGGCCGGCCGGACACAGGGGCGGATCATCATATGCGGTGATTCCAACCTAGTGATCCGGCAAATCACCGGAGAGATAGATTGCAAGGCGCCGCGGCTGAGACTGCTAAATGATCGAGTTATGTCCGCCCTGCGGAGATGGCCGGAACACGAATTGCTGCACGTCAAACGAGACTGGAATAACAGCGCAGACCATCTGGCCACCTTAGCCATGCGAGATCAGACCGGACTCACCGCCTCGGATCCAGGATTGTTGGACGAATTGGCGGAGATGAACAAACTATCGGAGATAATCAAACCGGCCGCCAGCGACAAGGGTCCCTCGCCCGAATCCAGCCGGCCCCGGGAAAAAGAATATAACGACCGCGACTGGGAACAGGACGTCCACGCCCGATCAAACCAGGAAGTACCCTGCAGCAATAAAAGGTCCCTCTAGGCGGACCCCCGAGCAGGCCTGGCGAGGCTAACCACGGTTAGTAGTCAACAGTGAATGTTTGGAGTGGGAACGGAAAAGGAACGGATGGATATATTAAAAAAGGAAAACTGAGAGAAATAGAAGAATTAAAGCAAGCCCGACTACTCATCCCCGTCGACGATTATACTTGCCTCGGAGCCGAGTCACGCGAACCCAGGGTGGTCGGAGGGCTGTGCGCGGTATTGATTGCGCCAAGGATCTTGCCGGTCGATGGCCGCCAAAGATTGAGAAAGAGAGGTGATCTGACCCAACGCATCTAGGCCGGGATACCAAGTCCCTCCTTCCGCTGCACATCCACTCCGGCGGTTTGGCAGATGGAGCATGAACGGGAAGAGAAACAGGTCCAAGTCACATTCACCATCCCGGATACCCGCCATGATGAACGTGCACAGACGGACCCACGCTTCGGAAGCTCGCCCCCGACGATTCTTGCGGGCAAGGGAGTACCTGCGGAGGGACTCGTCCGCCCGCTTATCCTCGGCCGAGATGTACAGGAAGTGGGTAGATTCCCAGATGGCCCAAGCGTGAGTCACGGTGAAATCATGAAGTCTCGCTTTGAATTCCTTGAACCATGGATAGGATGGAAGCCCCATATCCGGCATCTCGGTGTGCAAGATTTTCCAGGGCTCGGTCTCCATGAGTGTGTCGATGGCGCCCGACTTCATCAGGTTAGGGTCCCAAGCCTTTGACGGTGCCTTATAAAATCGTGGGAATAACCAGAGATGCGGACGGGACAGAGATTGAGCAAGTTGGGAACTGGAGATATCAGCCAGGCTGGTATTGCCCAGTTGCTCGACTGCCCAAGGCAATATGGCAGACCGATCCGCCCCACTGGGGAAACGCCCTTCCGATAACCATAGAAGCGGAAGTTTGGGAAAAGAGGGCGCAAGAGTAAGAGTACTCCTCCGGACTCTAGACCTGGCGGCCGGTCGCTGAGGTCGGCGTGTAGTACGCGACCCGGCCGAGGTGGAGCGTCGTTGTCTGGCCGAAGACTGGGGAAGAGGTTCCTCTGAGTCACCCAGGTCGGGAGAGGTCAACCACTGATCCGGGATGTCATCGTCGTTGTCCTCCACTTTCTCCTCAGCCACTCTGTCGGAACTCGAGTTACGCGCGACCGGAGCGGCCGGGGCGGCGGCAATGCTGGGAGGCAAGGATGGGTCAGACGGGTCATGCTCCCCGGAACCAAATCCTGCCGGCGGCGGAGTCTGCAGATCTATGATTTGATCGGATCCCACTGGACTCGTCGTCCGCTTACCGGAGCGGGAAGGGCGGCGACGGGTATCCGAGCGAGAACGGAGTAATGCAACGTTGACTTGCTGATTCTCGTAATCCTCGTCTTCTTCGTCATCGTCATAGATAACCGAAGGGGAGGATGGTCCCGAGTCCGAAGAAGAATTAGGAGACGTGGCCGCGGGTTCGGAAGAGGGCACGGCCGCTGGCTCAGAAGAGGGCGTGGCCGCCGACTCAGAAGAGGGCACGGCCGCTGGCTCAGAAGAGGGCGCGGCCGCTTCTGACTCCGAGTCCTCTTCAGAGTTAGAACTAGGAGTGAGACCGGTTCTACCGGGAGTGTATTGAGGGGATGGAAGAGGGGACCGCTCCGCGAACAGGCTGTCCTCGCTCTCCGACCCAGGCTCTTCCCCGCCGTCCGACTTGTCTGGAGAACATTGGCGCGAGGGTGGGGATTCGCTCTGCTTCCTCTTCTTAGGCGGACTGGCATCAGCCAAAAAGGGGCTGGAGCCGGCCGGACGTTTTTGCCCCTGCGATCCTGCCGGGGCGGACGAAGAGTTGGGACTGGCAAGGGGCGAGTCGGAGACGGCGGGAGGTTCCTCAGGTTCCGACCCCGCTGCGGCAGGCAACGGGGTTGGGTTCGGCGGAGAGGTCTTCCACTGACCCACCATTCCCAAGACAGACAAGACGGATTCCCGTACTTCGGGAGGAGCTCGAAAAAGGGGAGCGGCTTGGCTCTGAGTTGCCTCGAGCTGGTTTTGGAGTCCACACAATAAGGACCTAAAACGATCCTCTTTATCCAGCATGGCATGACAAACACGGTCCGCCCGAGCCAGTATGGTATGGGCGTCAGAATTCTCCTGGCGGGCCCGGTACAGCTCAGAACGCAACTCCTGTTGCCGAGAAGTGGCTTCTTGCAACTGCCGCTCCAGATCCGTGATTTGGCGAAGGGCCTGGGCGTGGGAGTCGCGCAGGTGGTCGCGGCTGTCCCGCGCATTATCCAGGTCTTGGGACACCTGGCAGAGCCGGGTACAAAGATGCGTAAGCTCCCGAGACATGTCCGGAATTTTGGCAGATTGCTTTTTCAGCTCTTCTAACTGTTGAACTGCGGAGTGACAAGAAAATGAAAACTGTAAGCAACTGGGCCATCGCGTAAGAAGAGACGAGGCACTCACGCTGAAGCTTAGATCGTTGGACCAGTTCCTGATTGGCAGACCGGAGAAGTTCAACGACGTCTTCCAACATGCGGAGGCGGTTACGCTCCCCTGTCAGGATGGTGACTTGGCCCTTGAGATCGGCCACTTGCTTCCGGAGATCGATTACTTCCGGAGATGGGCCCCGAGCGGCGGCTTCGTCAGCCCGGCGGTTGGCAGCGGCAAGTTGCCGAACCAAGTCGGCCTGGATCCGCTCCAAGTCATCCACCTGGGCGGTCAACATGTCCAGCCTCTTTTCCATCCCCGCTGTCTCGGAGATCGGGGCGGATGGCGCGGCCGCTCGTTGTAGAGCGTCCGTGAGTTGACCTACAATGGCCCTGAGGCGGGTCACCTCATCCTCCGCTGCTTTACGACCAAGTTTCAGTTCGGCGACCCGGAGGTTCAGGCGATCCAACATCGCGCAAGAAGTGTTGAAGCTCCGAAACAGAGACTCATAGTTGTCCTGACAGGATCGAAGCTCCTCCCGAAGGGAAGAAACGACGGCCTTCAGTTGTCCCGTTCGCCGCAGGCTTGGCCGTGAACGCGGAGCGCAGCCTCGGCGTCAGCGGACGACAGCACCAGATCGGGAGTGCGAGACGATTTCGGCGGTTGTGCGACCTCCACTCCGCTGGCAGGCGAGTCATCGTCCACGAGAACAAGACGGCAGACGTTAGCCTTGTCGATTTGCAAGACTGGTGATTAATCAAGACAATGTCAGTATTGGTGGACATGCAGGCTAGCCAGTGTGGAGACCGACGGAGTCCATGGAGATGTTATAAAGTGGTGGGATGACGTACCAAAGCGAGGCATGGATGAGCGGTATCGGGTCAAGTAAGTTCGAGTGAGATCGTGTCCCGACCGTTGCGCGGCCGTGTCGCGACTCAGGGGCGGCTGTGGTGAAGTGACTTATAAAATAATGTAAGGCACTCTCCAAAGGGCGCATCCTGATTGGTGGAAATGAGGGCCAAGGGTGTAGGCGCCGGATGGTCGCCGCCGATGAGGTCTACCAGCGGCCAGGTGGCGCCAGGCTAGAAACCAAGTCGGCAGACCTGACAAGGGGCGAGGATAGCCGGATAAGCGAGCTGAGCAGACGGAAGAACTAGGGAGGTTGGACGGCCGAGGCGCGGATGGCGGACGGCCAAGATGGCGGACTGTTCGTAAGGATGGAGTGGAAGGAGCCCGGAAGAAGAGGATTGTTCTAGTGGAAAGAGTATGCACCGGGATCGTAGGAAGGGCTGCCAAGGGACTGCTAGCGTCAGCGGCCGAGGGGCGCGGATGGGTGGCTATCCGGCCGAGCCGGTCGGGTACCATGTACCATTCGGACTGGTACCATATGGGTTCAGTGTACCGGCCGGGTTGGTACCATTTGGGGTTGGTGTACCGGCCGTACCGGTACACAGAGTCGGAGTTAGCCGGGTTGCGTGGGTAAGATACATGACTGGTCAGGCGTGTTACTTGAGGTAGGTTACACAAAGGGAGTATTGGACATAGGATAAATCAGTATACGTTTCGCTTTCTTAGACACAAGTCACTTTATTGGTTCACGGCAGAGGGCTAACAAGGTCCCCTCTTGCTGTTATTGGTTTGCCCGGGGAAGGTTAAGTTAACCCACCGGAAGTCCCCTGACCGGGAGTCGCGGCGACTTCGTATACTCACCTCAAGTCGCCCGTGTTTTGAACACGGTATCAAGTATTGGGAAGTGGTGACATTTGGCCTTCTGTGGATACACATTTGGATTCGCCCTTCATTGTTATTGGTTTAGCTGGCCGATCGATTATTCTCGGTCCAGCCGGTACTATACAAACTTCAAGTGTCCTATTGGTTTAGCTGGCCGATCGACTATTCTCGGTCCAGCCGGCACTATACAAAGTTCAAGTATATTACCCAACGAGCTCCCGGTGACGATTTCCGCCCAGGAGCTACCCCTAGTCCTACACTTCATCTCCCTATTGGACGGATCTACACTTTTCGCCCTAGGGTCCATCAAGAGAGCTAACCACCCAGTACTGACGGGTACACAAGGTGAGCTTTTAACATGCAACATTCGAGCAGTCGCGATCAAGCGGATGGAAGCGACCGATCCAGCCGGCCTCCAGCCGGATCGGATCATGACTCGGATGGACGGAGTACCCCCTCCGGTAGTCAGTCGTCTGGGACCCCCGTGGGTGTTCGCGTCTCAGGAAGATTTTCTGAGAGCGACTACACCACAGTGTTACCGACGAAGCGGTGCTGTCTGTTTCCAGGCGAAGTAGATGCTTCATGTACGTCCAGTGCTTCGTATACCCTTGTTCAGTCTTCGCATACACGAACAACTCCACCTGTCCCTTCAATCTCTCTTTTTTCCATGCTGTAAATCCATATTCATTAGAAGTAATTTATTCTCGAAGACACTTTATGACGTGGAACTGGCACAGTAATATCCGCGCAGAGGGAAGAGCAGCAGACAAAACAGACATTTCGGTAAAATCTTTATCAATTATTATGCACTGCACCTTGTGCCAGTTCTCGTTGTGGATCTTGAACGTCTCGATAGCAGTTGAAAGCGTTTCGGCACGCTCATTCTGGATTAGGGCGTGCTGCTCATATTGCCCTTTACCGAAAACGCCGTGTGCCATGAAGCTGAATACCTTGTATTTCGAGGAATTAGTTCCATGCGTCGCGTCGATCAGAAAGACCTCTGGAAGGCGAGAGAAAATGTCACGCATGTGTCTCGTCTGGAGCGTGATACATGTGGCAACATTCTAAATCACACAACACTTTTTTTAATACATATATTTCATTTAATACGTTATATTTCAATTGTTACCTTATCTTGTATCCGTTCCGTGAAGATACGTCCTATGTTTCCTGGCTCTTCTTCACAAAAATCTCTCATCCATCCTCGCAATCTGTCCGCTGACGACGTCACTCCTCGCTCGAGCGTCTTCAGTTTCCTTAATAAATTCGTCATGTCCCGGGCGTTTGGTGAGGCATCTGAATTTTCGAGAATGTATTTTCGAATACTTTTCTTTTTCGCTCCAGATTTGCGAAGTAGATCCACTGTATCCAACACTTCTTGGATCAGCGCCAACCGGTTGGCAGGATACTGTGCGTATGCAATCTGGGAGAGCCGGTGAGAATGCTTCAAGTCGAAATTGGTGACTGCAACAACAAACTTGTTCTTCTCCTGTCGCCATTGCACACACATGTTGATCTACACACACGAAAATAAAGATACGAACACATTGAACAAATTGTATACAGACATCTTGCAATAATAACACGAACACGTACCCTTGCCCCACATCCCATGGACCTTACTTCTTGCCGCAGTCGTTTGCCAGATCCTCGGGACTTGTACTCTCCAGCGTGTGTACATTCTAGCGTGCGGGCGTACGCCTTCCACTCATTCGGAATGATTTTAGCATTCGATTTGGTGGCCCCAATACGCCTGTTTCTTTCTTCAACAGAAGTTGAGGAGCGCAAACGAAAGTGCTACAACATATATGTTAAATTACATATTTCCATAAATAAACAAAGACAATAGGAGTTGGTTTGCACCTGAATTGGTAAATCAAAGAGTAAACATAGTAGAAAGACGTCAATAAAGTCAATATCAATATAAATAAAGAGAATAGAAGTTTTTCCCACCTGACATGTAAAACAAACAGTAAATATGTTAGAAAGACATCAATAAAGCCAATATCAATATAAATAAAGAGAGTAGAAGTTTGTTCGCACCTGACATGATCAAACAAACAGTAAATATGTTAGAAAGACATCAATAAAGTGAATATCAATATAAATAATGACAATAGGAGTTGGTTCGCACCTGGCATGATCAAACAAACAGTAAATATGATAGAAAGACATCAATAAAGTGAATATCAATATAAATAATGACAATAGGAGTTGGTTCACACCTGAATTGGTAAATCAAAGAGTAAACATAGTAGAAAGACGTCAATAAAGTCAATATAAATATAAATAAAGAGAATAGAAGTTTTTCCCACCTGGCATGATAAAACAAACAGTAAATATGTTAGAAAGACATCAATAAAGTGAATATCAATAAAAATTATGACAATAGGAGTTGGTTCGCACCTGAATTGGTAAATCAAAGAGTAAACATAGTAGAAAGACATCAATAAAGTGAATACCAATATAAATAAAGTCAATTCGCACCTGACAATATAAAACAAAGAGAAAATATGTTAGAAAGGCATCAATAAAGCCAATATCAATATAAAAAATACATTAGAAGTTTGTTCGCACCTAGAAGTCGTAAAAGAAGTACATCAGATATTAGTATGAGCATCAATAAGAGTAATTATGCTATCCTTCGCACCTGATATGATCGCGCTTCATATATAGTCATATATTCGTTTACTTCATCCCAACTTGAAAATTCTCTTTCTTCCAGCGGAGGTCCAACTGCTGCTTACTTTTCTCTGTCGTCACTTCTCTGCTCCGTCTTGCGGCTCCTGCCTCCCCCCCCCCCCTTCTCCGTCTTGCGGCTCCTGCCTCCCCCCTCCCCCTTGTCGTCATCATAGCTGCTTCCACTCGAACCACTACGGCCCCTGCCGTCGTCCTCAAAGCTGCTGTCCCCGCTGCCAGACGTCTTCTTGGGGGAGGGTTTCCGGGTACGCTTACGGGCCATTTTTCGCGCCGAAAATCTTTTTGTTTTTTTTTAAATTTTAAATGTGTGGTGGAAGTATACTATACACCGTGCCGTTCGCCGGTTAGAGTCAGGCGGTTGGAGAACATTCCTCGAACATTCTTTTTTTCGTCCAATTGCAATCGGTGACTGTAACCACTCTCTTTCATCTTTTGATCGGCACTCAGTAGAGATGCCCATGCAGATACGCATGCTGTAGCTCGTGTTGATGCTTGTGTTGTCAGTTATTTTCTCAATACCGGATTCTGATGGAAACGACGTGCTCAATGCAGCAGCACTTTATCCATCGGGAGGCTACCCGTGCGTCAGATAGGTGCATCGACCAGCAAATTGTGTGCTACAATCGGGTTTAAGATGACAAAGCCCTAAAAACAGAGAAGAAAAATTAATAATAGAGAAAGTCTATCAAAAATGGACAAAGCGGGAATAGGGTAGCCATGTCGGGGCTTCATGGGTTTGGGTGGTGGGTCTGGTCCTAATATCCATAACCCATATTCCATTGTAACCATAGTGCACGCTCTAGAGGTCATGCCGATTGCGGGATTATAATGTACTAGTAGTGGATGAAAGTAAGCAGGCCCAGCAAATAAAATAGCAGTAGCAGTAATTTGAATAAATTAACGACAAGTGATGCTAATTTGTACATTATTCGATATTGTCATCTCGGTTGTTGTTGGTGTTACGCCGTAGTACAACTTCTACAAAGCACACGGATACCGATTGCGGCAATATAATTAGTAGATGAGAGTAAGCACGCCCAGCAAACATAATAGCGTTAGCTATAATTTTAATTTTAATAAAATAACGGCAAAAAGTGATACTAAATTGTACATTATTCTATGTGATTTCGAGTGGTAGGTGTTATGCGTATAACAATGATCTACAGAGGAGCACACAAAGCACGAGGATTACGAAATGGATGTATATCAGGTGAGGTAAGAATTGGCCCAGCAGACAGGCTACTTCGATAGGGTTTAATATTGATTAATAACGATAAAACAAGTGATGCAAGTTTGTATGCATTATTCGATATTGTCATTTCGAGTGCTAGTGTTATTCTATAGCACAACTTCTTGAAAACACACAGGCACGCCGATTGTGGCGCTAGCATAAGCGCGAGCCAAACAAATGTGAACTTGCCTTCAAATCTTGACGTTTGTTTAGTGTATGTAATTTCGCAGTATGATTCTACCAACACGTTAGGTTTTTAAGTGGGCCGGGCCATGAGTATTGTGCGACCCGCACCGGTACCGGTCGCTTATTGGCTTATACAGACCTAATCCCCGTCGTTTGTGTGTTTATCGACACCCTACTCTGTTATTGATACGAATGAGTGTGTTTTTCGTGCGTTTTCTCTGTTTTTGCCATCTTTTCTACGCTATTAATGAGCTTTCTCTGTTATTAATTTTTCTTCTCTGTTTTTAGGGTTTTGTCGTTTAAGATGCGTCCGAGTTTGAGTGGTAGTGATTCAAGATGACGGTACGTTGTGGTGGAGGATGTGAGTAATATGAAGTGAAGATCAGTGAGTGAGCTACATGAAAAAAATGTATTAGAAAGAATAGGGGCGTTTTTCTAATTTTTTTAGCCTGCCGACTGTGCAAACAACGTCACAAATAAAGCAGCAACCCACAAGCACATTGACCACATGGGCTTGACAACTTTCACTTTTGCGTGCGTTTTTGGGTCTTGAATAGGTATTCTGTACTTTTCTCGACACACTACCTACTTTTAAGAGGCCTGCTAATGTGCTCAGATTTTGTCAAAAGACACACTAAACTGCATTATGGAAAAAATCGGGTTC
>MIQA02016549.1:0-13888 GCA_001887855.2 Sclerospora graminicola
GAGGATAGTCGGATAAGCGAGCTGAGCAGACGGAAGGACTATGGAGGTTGGACGGCCGAGGCGCGGATGGCGGACGGCCAAGATGGCGGACTGCGCGTAAGGATGGAGTGGAAGGAGCCCGAAAGAAGAGGATTGTTCTAGTGGAAAGAGTATGCACCGGGATCGTAGGAAGGGCTGCCAAGGGATTGCTAGCGTCAGCGGCCGAGAGGCGCGGATGGGTGGCTATCCGGCCGAGCCGGCCGGGTACAATGTACCATTCCGACTGGTACCATATGGGTTCGGTGTACCGGACGGGTTGGTACCATTTGGGGTTGGTGTACCGGCAGGACCGGTACACAAAGTCGGAGTTAGCCGGGTTGCGTTGGGTAAGGTACATGACTGGTCAGACGTGTTATTTGAGGTAGGTTACACAAAGGGAGTACTGGACATAGGATAAATCAGTATACGTTTCGCTTTCTTAGACACAAGTCGCTTTTATTGTTCACGGCAGAGGGCTAACAAGGTCCCCTCTTGCTGTTATTGGTTTGCCCGGGAAGGTTAAGTTAACCCACCGGAAGTCCCCTGACCGGGAGTCGCGGCGACTTCCTATACTCACCTCAAGTCGCCCGTGTTTTGAACACGGTATCAAGTATTGGGAAGTGGTGACATTTGGCCTTCTGTGGATACACATTTGGATTCGCCCTTCATTGTTATTGGTTTAGCTGGCCGATCGATTCTCGGTCCAGCCGATACTATACAAACTTCAAGTGTCCTATTGGTTTAGCTGGCCGATCGACTATTCTCGGCCCAGCCGGCACTATACAAAGTTCAAGTATATTACCCAACGAGCTCCCCGGTGACGATTTCCGCCCAGGAGCTACCCCTAGTCCTACACTTCATCTCCCTATTGGACGAATTTACACTTTTCGCCCTAGGGTCCACCAAGAGAGCTAACCACCCAGTACTGACGGGTACACAAGGTGAGCTTTTAACATGCAACATTCGAGCAGTCGCGATCAAGCGGATGGAAGCGACCGATCCAGCCGGCCTCAAGCCGGATCGGATCATGACTCGGATGGACGGAGTACCCCCTCCGGTAGTCAGTCGTCTGGGACCCCCGTGGGTGTTCGCGTCTCAGGAAGATTTTCTGAGAGCGACTACACCACAATGGTGCGCGTGCCCGGATCTCTTGGTGACCCTGGATATCACCGCGAGTCCCTAGCGGGCGAAAGACCTAAACCTGTCAAATTTGTTGACGATGTTGTGTCGGGTGCATTGGGGGAAGGCATATCGCCCCCAATGCTGCTGAAGATGGAAGGATGCGATGGTCGCCTCGGATTGGGGGAGTTCGAGGTTGACATTAAAGAAGAAGTTACTCCCCTAGAGGCTCCGCCGGGGGCGGATTACGGTACTACCTACGGCAGTGCCGGCCGCTACACGGATGGAGCCGGATCGGACTATGGTGCAAGTCGCCATAGTCCGAGGAAGGATCATGGTTCCGACCATGATCCTAACGAACGAATGCATATTATGGATATAAAAGAAAAGATAAAGGAAGAAAAAGCGGAAGTCGGATACGACCGGAGTGGGAAGCCGGCCGGATCGGGACCAAGTCGCGATCTGGCCCCCCTACCCCTAAAGAAACCGGATTGGCAGGAATTGGATTATTCGACTTACAAAGGCAAACCGCGATTCGAAGAGGAAGAAGAGAAGCAGGACGGCCTATCGACGGATGTCGACTTGGAGCGTGCTTTCCATCTTCACGAGTTGGGGCAATTCTTGCGGACGGATAAGGTACTAAAAATAACACGGCCGAAGATCATAGGCGGATTGAAAGGTCCCGTCTCTCCCCCAACTCTCTCAGACGGCCACGTGACCCTCATTAGAGGACTATTCGACCAACTCAAACAAGCCGGCATCAACACCGGCGTGTTTGATCCGAACGAGTTGTTTGATCTGAAGATGGACAAGTTGAAGGAGGCGTCCAGCGCCCTGCACGACCACTTGGTACCGCTAGTGGGTTGCTCGCCGCCGTCGAAAAAGATGACGGCTACGACTGGAGTGGCGCCGTCCACGCCGCCGGCGACAAGCAAACCGGCCGGTATACACTCAGGCTCTTCGCAGTACGAGTCTGCCCCTTCGGAGGCGGACTCATCTGATTCATCGGTGGGTATCACCCGCATGACGCTTGGCCCAAGGGGAGCAGCGCGTGTGGCGACAGCCATGAGACTTGGAGGACGTGAGGATCCGGGTACGCCCGAGCGGAAGAACGCCGGCCAGTACAGCGTACAGGCCTGGCGGACAGCGACGGCGGATCCAGAACCAAAGGAGGAAGACGAAGACGCGGACGGGCGAATTAAGAAGGAACGCCAATCTGGCAGCCCGGCTGCCCCTCAAGTCGCCCCTCAAGCCGCCCCTCAAGTCGCCCCTCAAGTCGCTCCTCAGGTGCCGGATCACCTGCAAAACATGTTCTCGGCGATGATGGAGCGATACTTGGAAGAGCAACGTCGGCTGAGCGCCAGCCGCGGCAGTCCGAAGTCACCGGACCAGCCCGCTCGTCGTGGAACACAGGCCCCCGAACCAGTCCAGTACTATGCGAGGGAGCCGAGTGATGAAGATATGGAGTCGGTGCAGTCCAAGCAAAGTGAACCCCATGCCGCCCCGCCGAGCCGTCAGACAGGTCGCCGGACCGGACGTCGGCCAACGAACAGGAAGCTGTCTCTCAGCGACGTGGATATGGAATCCGTCAGGTCGGCCAAGTACCATTACGATCCGGATGACCTGGATCTGGGGATGTCCCGCCGAGCCCATATGGCCTCGGCCCAAGCGTTTGACGCGGATTCGGGAGCGATCACGAGGGTGCGAATGTCGGCCACGTCCGAGCTGAAAGACTTCACCGGACGCGACGCGGACGAGGACCAGGCCCGAGGATGGTTGAGCAAGACGAAGTCGGCATTTCTCAGAGACCGGACGTCGGACTATGAGAAATGCCTGATCTTCGGGGATTTGATGAAGGGACCAGCGAAACACTGGATCCAACAGCTCAGCCGGGAAACCCGAGGAAATTGGAGGGGATTGGCCGGTGCGTTCGAGGAGCAATACTGCGGAGCTGGAATGTCAGCGGCGCGACAATATTTCCACTCCAAGAAGCGACCGGATGAGACCCCCCTGGAGTATCTCCATCGTTTGAATGTCGCTGGCATGAGAGCGGATATTCCCGTTAAAGAAGATACCAGCCGGTCGGAAGCTGCCCGCGAACACGTGGAACTTTTCATCAGCACGTTGGACGATCGGGAGCTGGCAAACCAGCTGGCGTTACTGGGGGTGAAGAATACGACGGAGCTGGAAGTGACGTTGCGCACGTACCTAAGGGCGAAGAAGCAAGGCCCCAAGGCGGCAGTTGGAACCGGCCGTTTCAAGTCCCGATTTAACGCGGATCAAGGAGGCCGGCCGCCATCTACCAGGACGGCCCGAGCCGTCCGCATGGTCGCCCGAGAGTCAGACGCGACCAGCTCGGAAGAGGAGTATCAGCGATCTGGGGGCGAGTCTGAGGAGGAACAGTATCGGTACCTTTTCTCGGCAGAAGCCAGTCAGCCGTCCAGGCTGCCAGCCGATTCCGGTCAGTCGAAGAGTTTTCCGGCTCGAGCTGACCAGGATTACCCTAAGCGCAAGTGCACCCACTGTGGGTCCATCAAGCATGACGACCGGAGCTGCTGGAAGCGGCTGACGTGCAAGAAGTGCGAGAGGAAGGGACACCCGGCGGAACACTGTCTGTTCACGTGTAAGGCTTGCGGGGAGGTGCATGAGGCGGGACTGTGCCCAATGGAAGAATTTTACAACCTGTTGAAGAAGTGGTACGTCCCGACCAAGCATTCTGGAATGTTGCCGCCCGGAGCGGAAAAGATGTTAAACTAGATCGCTCGCCAGGTTGGAATCTGGTTCGAGCCGAGCGGTCTAGTGTTAGTATCTATGCATATGTCGGTAAAGAGGATAATCAAGAAGCAAAGCAAAGGATAACCGACAATACATGTAAGTTTGACGATTACGTCACCCGGTCCCCGGCCGGTACGGCTGACCCCTTCCTGGTGAGCAGTATACGGACGGATGAGTATTCCCGGTCTGAAGTGCGAATGGAATTGAACTTGTTACCTGGCGAGTCGCGAGGTTATTGGAAGTATCACTCGCCGGATAAATGGTTCAAGCAGGCCAAGGCGGATGGAAAAATCAATAACCAGAAAGCTACCATGTTGTTCGATTCTGGCGCAGAAGTGTCTATCGTAGACACCACCTTTGCTCGTAAGGTGGGGTGTGAGATAGACGAGACGAAGCGGCAGGAATGTATAGGCATTGGAGAGAGTTCGTACATGACCCAAGGAAGGACAAGAGTCAAGATTACGTTAGCTGGGTCGTTGGTATATTACTTTACCGCCTGGGTAGGCAAGTTGGCCGGGCAGGATGCAATTTTGGGCATGGATTTTATGGTCCCGGCCGGTATACGGCTGGACTTATCGCATGGAACATTGACGTTGCCGGACGAGGTACAGATCCAGCTGGCCGGCCGGCGGCCCTTATATGGCGCCTACGTCCAGTTCCTCAAGCTAGGTCAGTTTGTAACGGTGCCAGTGGGAAAGGCGGTGGAAGTAATGTTACGACCGCGCGACCGGCGGAGTAAGTTATGGCTGACAAGGGGCGAGTGCTGGGTACCATCTGTGGTTAAAGGGAGTGGTCATCTCAACTTCATAAGCGTGACCAACATCTCTGAAAAACCCCTCACCTTGCATGAAGATGTGATTATTGGAATGTGGCTGGCCGAGGATAAAGTGCCCCGCCGGCCGGGCTATGTCACTGTTGGCTCAAGACGCTATATCGAGTGGCAAAACCTGGCTTTTCAGGCAACCACCGATCTGGTCAGCGAAGAGGAAGAATTAGAAGAGGACCAGACTCCGATGGTGGATAAACCCGAGTACCGGACCCCTTCTAAAATATTGACGCGGAGCCGGCCGTCGCCGGATCCGGCTGAATGCATTGACCGAAGCTACGCCCCGATCGCGGAACTGGTTTTGCCCACTCGGAAGGAGACGGACGAACGACAGAGTCGGGAGAAAGGACCAAGCAGAGTTGCATATACGGTCAGCCCCGATGACGGTTGTGACGACCGAAGTGAAAGCGGATCGGCCCAGCCGGCCGAGCAGAATTCGGAAATAGCCGAAGGCGGATCGGCCCAGCCGGCCGAGCAGAATTCGGAAATAGCCGAATGCGGATCGGCCCAGCCGGCCGAGCAGAATCCCGAAGCGGCCGAAGCCGATCAAGTCTGCATTCATGAAGGGGGCGAACTATATGTTGAAGGCATGGAAGAACAGATGGCGGTGCTACCTGAGGTGACCCCCTGCCCCCCAGCAGTCACTATCGACGATCTACAAGTGGGAGACCCGGATGTGAACACCCCGGAGGAGATCAGCAGGTTGAAGGATATTATATGGAAAAGACGACATCTGTTGATCGGACCAGGGAACGCACTTCCTCCGGCCGCCCATGGGGCGGTTTGTGATATCGATGTGGGAGGTGCCAAGCCGGTAGCACAGAGATGCCGAAGAGTCGCCCCCCAATATCGGGAAAAGCTGTCAGAGCTTATCAAGGGTTTGCTGGCCACCAAGATAATTCAGCCGTCCACCTCGCCATGGGCTTCGCCCATTGTAATTATCATTAAGAAGAATGGGGTGGATATAAGGTTGTGCATCGATTACCGGCTGGTGAACCGGCTGACTAAGCTGATGATTTATCCGATGCCGCTGATAAACGACCTGCTGGAGGACCTGGATAAAGTTTTGTGGTATTGCTCATTGGACATGGCCAGTGGATTCTGGGTGGTCTCTATGACCGATCGTGCACGGGAGATCTCTGCATTCGTGACGCCTTTCGGGTTGTTCGAGTGGAACCGGATGCCGTTCGGTCTGAAGAATGCTCCGCAGATTTATCAACGGTTGATAGATAACGCGCTGTACGGACACTTCAAGATCAAGGCGGATCAAGATCCGGCTCTGGTCGGGGATGTGTTCGCCGAAGGTGACCCGGACCCCGACCCAAAACCTTCAGTTTTGGGGCGGCGGTCTTACATTGATGACATTCTCGTTACGGCAACTACCTGGGATTTATTGTGTGACAAAGTGGAGAAACTGATGGTTACGTGTGAAAAGTGGAATCTTTCGATTAGTGTGGTTAAGAGTTTCTGGGGAAAGACTAAGGTAACCTATCTGGGTCATCAAGTGTCGATTGCCGGATTGGAGGCTAACCCGAAGGATTTGGAGTCCTTGAGTAATCTGCCTTTCCCGCGATCCCTAAAGGCTATGCAATCCTTTTTGGGCAGCCTGAATTATTACAGTCGGTTCATCGAGGATTTTGCAGTCTATGCGGCGGTCTTGTATGAGTTGCGGGAGGTGGATTACCATAAGCTGAGAGAGCAGGATAGGCAAGCGGAGACGCAGGCCGGGCCGGCAATTTCAGCCAATGAGGAAGCGCCCTTTTCGGTTATTTCAGCCAATGGGGAAGCGCCCTTTTCGGGTATTTCAGCCAATGAGGAAGCGCCCTTTTCGGTATTTCAGCCAATGAGGAAGCGCCCTTTTCGGGTAGTTCAGCCAATGGGGAAGCGCCCTTGTCTGCCCAGACAAGCGACCGGCCGCCGGACCCCGGCGCGGCCGGCCCGGACGACCATATGACCCGAGCGATGGTGGCTTTTGGCATGTTAAAGGCGAAGATGGCGACCACACCGGTCCTGAAACATTTCGATGTTAATAAGACTCCGGTGGTCATCATCTACGCTAACAAGTGGGCCATCTCGGCCGCTCTCGTGCAAGATCATGATGGAGTGTACTGTCCCGTGACCTTCACCAGCCGGACCCTGAAAGTTAATGAAGTTAATTACGGATTGGTGGATAAAGAAGTTCTGGCTCTATTACGGATCTTGGATGTGTGTTATACTATGCTGGTGTCTCGGACTATCAAAGTACTATCCAGACGGTCGACCCTATCATGGCTCCTGACGGCGAATGGGATTGATGGCCGGCTGGGGAGATGGGCGGCTCTGCTGTCTCAGTGGTCCCTCGAAGTGATTAAGTGTACTAAGGGGGAAGAGGAAATACTGGGCACATTGGCTGCCAGCATTACCCCCAGGGCAGAAGTGGAGGAAGCCCTGATAGCGATCGCACCTCGGAAGCAGCCTCGACAAACTATCGTGTTGCCGCCGCCAACAGTGGGACCCACGGAGGAACTAATGGTTTTGAGTTTCGATGGGTCGGCGAGTGTAAAGAAAGGGGTCGGGGCCTATAGTGCCATTTTGTGGAAGCTGCCCGAATGGAAGGCGATCGCGGCCGCCTCGGATTTCACGCCTGGCATCACGGTGAACGAAGCGGAGTATAGAGGACTGCTGCTTTCTCTAGATCTGTTGGCTGGCCGGACACAGGGGCGGATCATCATATGCGGTGATTCCAACCTAGTGATCCGGCAAATCACCGGAGAGATAGATTGCAAGGCGCCGCGGCTGAGACTGCTAAATGATCGGGTTATGTCCGCCTTGCGGAGGTGGCCGGAGCACGAATTGCTGCACGTCAAACGAGACTGGAATAACAGCGCAGACCATCTGGCCACCTTAGCCATGCGAGATCAGACCGGACTCACCGTCTCGGAACCAGGATTGTTAGACGAATTGGCGGAGATGAACAGACTGTCGGAGATAATCAAACCGGCCGCTAGCGACGAGGGTCCCTCGCCCGAATCCAGCCGTCCCGGGGAAAAGGAATATAACGACCGCGACTGGGAACAGGACGTCCACGCCCGATCGAACCAGGAAGTACCCTGCAGCAATAAAAGGTCCCTCTAGGCGGACCCCCGAGCAGGCCTGGCGAGGCTAACCACGGTTAGTAGTCAACAGTGAATGTTTGGAGTGGGAACGGAAGAGGAACGGATGGATATATTAAAAAAGGAAAACTGAGAGAAATAGAAGAATTAAAGCAAGCCCGACTACTCATCCCCGTCGACGATTATACTTGCCTCGGAGCCGAGTCACGCGAAACCCAGGGTGGTCGGAGGGCCGTGCGCGGTATTGATTGCGCCAAGGATCTTGCCGGTCGATGGCCGCCAAAGATTGAGAAAGAGAGGTGGTCTGATCCAACGCATCTAGGCCGGGATACCAAGTCCCTCCTTCCGCTGCACATCCACTCCGGCGGTTTGGCAGATGGAGCATGAACGGGAAGAGAAACAGGTCCAAGTCACATTCACCATCCCGGATACCCGCCATGATGAACGCGCACAGACGGACCCACGCTTCGGAAGCTCGCCCCCGACGATTCTTGCGGGCAAGGGAGTACCTGCGGAGGGACTCGTCCGCTCGCTTGTCCTCGGCCGAGATGTACAGGAAGTGGGTAGATTCCCAGATGGCCCAAGCGTGAGTCACGGTGAAATCATGAAGTCTCGCTTTGAATTCCGTGAACCATGGATAGGATGGAAGCCCCATATCCGGCATCTCGGTGTGCAAGATTTTCCAGGGCTCGGTCTCCATGAGTGTGTCGATGGCGCCCGACTTCATCAGGTTAGGGTCCCAAGTCTTTGACGGTGCCTTGTAAAATCGTGGGAATAACCAGAGATGCGGACGGGACAGAGATTGAGCAAGTTGGGAACTGGAGATATCAGCCAGGCTGGTATTGCCCAGTTGCTCGACTGCCCAAGGCAGTATGGCAGACCGATCCGCCCCACTGGGGAAACGCCCTTCCGATAACCATAGAAGCGGAAGTTTGGGAAAAGAGGGCGCAAGAGTAAGAGTACTCCTCCGGACTCTAGACCTGGCGGCCGGTCGCTGAGGTCGGCGTGTAGTACGCGACCCGGCCGAGGTTGAGCGTCGTTGTCTGGCCGAAGACTGGGGAAGAGGTTCCTCTGAGTCACCCAGGTCGGGAGGGGTCAACCACTGATCCGGGATGTCATCGTCGTTGTCCTCCACTTTCTCCTCGGCCACTCTGTCGGAACTCGAGTTACGCGCGACCGGAGCGGCCGGGGCGTCGGCAATGCTGGGAGGCAAGGATGGGTCAGACGGGTCATGCTCCCCGGAACCAAATCCTGCCGGCGGCGGAGTCTGCAGATCTATGATTTGATCGGATCCCACTGGACTCGTCGTCCGCTTACCGGAGCGGGAAGGGCGGCGACGGGTATCCGAGCGAGAACGGAGTAATGCAACGTTGACTTGCTGAATCTCGTAATCCTCGTCTTCTTCGTCATCGTCATAGATAACCGAAGGGGAGGATGGTCCCGAGTCCGAAGAAGAATTAGGGGACGTGGCCGCGGGTTCAGAAGAGGGCACGGCCGCTGACTCAGAAGAGGGCGCGGCCGCTGACTCAGAAGGGGGCGCGGCCGCCGACTCAGAAGAGGGCGCGGCCGCTGACTCAGAAGGGGGCGCGACCGCCGACTCAGAAGAGGGCGCGGCCGCCGACTCAGAAGGGGGCGCGACCGCCGACTCAGAAGAGGGCGCGGCCGCTGACTCAGAAGAGGGCGCGGCCGCTTCTGACTCCGAGTCCTCTTCAGAGTTAGAACTAGGAGTGAGACCGGTTCTACCGGGAGTGTATTGAGGGGATGGAAGAGGGGACCGCTCCGCGAACAGGCTGTCCTCGCTCTCCGACCCGGGCTCTTCCCCGCCGTCCGACTTGTCTGGAGAACATTGGCGCGAGGGTGGGGATTCGCTCTGCTTCCTCTTCTTAGGCGGGCTGGCATCAGCCAAAAAGGGGCTGGAGCCGGCCGGACGTTTTTGCCCCTGCGATCCTGCCGGGGCGGACGAAGAGTTGGGACTGGCAAGGGGCGAGTCGGAGACGGCGGGAGGTTCCTCAGGTTCCGACCCCGCTGCGGCAGGCAACGGGGTTGGGTTCGGCGGAGAGGTCTTCCACTGACCCACCATTCCCAAGACAGACAAGACGGATTCCCGTACTTCGGGAGGAGCTCGAAAAAGGGGAGCGGCTTGGCTCTGAGTTGCCTCGAGCTGGTTTTGAAGTCCACACAATAAGGACCTAAAACGATCCTCTTTATCCAGCATGGCATGACAAACACGGTCCGCCCGAGCCAGTATGGTATGGGCGTCGGAATTCTCCTGGCGGGCCCGGTACAGCTCAGAACGCAACTCCTGTTGCCGAGAAGTGGCTTCTTGCAACTGCCGCTCCAGATCCGTGATTTGGCGAAGGGCCTGGGCGTGGGAGTCGCGCAGGTGGTCGCGGCTGTCCCGCGCATTATCCAGGTCTTGGGACACCTGGCAGAGCCGGGTACGAAGATGCGTAAGCTCCCGAGACATGTCCGGAATTTTGGCAGATTGCTTTTTCAGCTCTTCTAACTGTTGAACTGCGGAGTGACAAGAAAATGAAAACTGTAAGCAACTGGGCCATCGCGTAAGAAGAGACGAGGCACTCACGCTGAAGCTTAGATCGTTGGACCAGTTCCTGATTAGCAGACCGGAGAGGTTCAACGACGTCTTCCAACATGCGGAGGCGGTTACGCTCTCCTGTCAGGATGGTGACTTGGCTCTTGAGATCGGCCACTTGTTTCCGGAGATCGATTACTTCCGGAGATGGGCCCCGAGCGGCGGCTTCGTCAGCCCGGCGGTTGGCAGCGGCAAGTTGCCGAACCAAGTCGGCCTGGATCTGCTCCAAGTCATCCACCTGGGCGGTCAACATGTCCAGCCTCTTTTCCATCCCCGCTGTCTCGGAGATCGGGGCGGATGGCGCGGCCGCTCGTTGTAGAGCGTCCGTGAGTTGACCTACAATGGCCCTGAGGCGGGTCACCTCATCCTCCGCTGCTTTACGACCAAGTTTCAGTTCGGCGACCCGGGGGTTCAGGCGGTCCAACATCGCGCAAGAAGTTTTGAAGCTCCGAAACAGAGACTCATAGTTGTCCTGACAGGATCGAAGCTCCTCCCGAAGGGAAGAAACGACGGCCTTCAGGCTGTCCCGTTCGCCGCAGGCTTGGCCGTGAACGCGGAGCGCGGCCTCGGCGTCAGCGGACGACAGCACCAGATCGGGAGTGCGAGACGATTTCGGCGGTTGTGCGACCTCCACTCCGCTGGCAGGCGAGTCGTCGTCCACGAGAACAAGACGGCAGACGTTGGCCTTGTCGATTTGCAAGACTGGTGATTAATCAAGACAATGTCAGTATTGGTGGACATGCAGGCTAGCCAGTGTGGAGACCGACGGAGTCCATGGAGATGTTATAAAGTGGTGGGATGACGTACCAAAGCGAGGCATGGATGAGCGGTATCGGGTCAAGTAAGTTCGAGTGAGATCGTGTCCCGACCGTTGTGCGGCCGTGTCGCGACTCAGGGGCGGCTGTGGTGAAGTGACTTATAAAATAATGTAAGGCACTTTCCAAAGGGCGCATCCTGATTGGTGGAAATGAGGGCCAAGGGTGTAGGCGCCGGATGGTCGCCGCCGATGAGGTCTACCAGCGGCCAGGTGGCGCCAGGCTAGAAACCACGTCGGCAGACCTGACAAGGGGCGAGGATAGTCGGATAAGCGAGCTGAGCAGACGGCAGGACTATGGAGGTTTGACGGCCGAGGCGCGGATGGCGGACGGCCAAGATGGCGGACTGTTCGTAAGGATGGAGTGGAAGGAGCCCGGAAGAAGAGGATTGTTCTAGTGGAAAGAGTATGCACCGGGATCGTAGGAAGGGCTGCCAAGGGACTGCTAGCGTCAGCGGCCGAGGGGCGCGGATGGGTGGCTATCCGGCCGAGCCGGTCGGGTACAATGTACCATTCGGACTGGTATCATATGGGTTCAGTGTACCGGCCGGGTTGGTACCATTTGGGGTTGGTGTACCGGCCGTACCGGTACACAGAGTCGGAGTTAGCCGGGTTGCGTGGGTAAGATACATGACTGGTCAGGCGTGTTATTTGAGGTAGGTTACACAAAGGGAGTATTGGACATAGGATAAATCAGTATACGTTTCGCTTTCTTAGACACAAGTCGCTTTCATTGGTTCACGGCAGAGGGCTAACAAGGTCCCCTCTTGCTGTTATTGGTTTGCCCGGGGAAGGTTAAGTTAACCCACCGGAAGTCCCCTGACCGGGAGTCGCGGCGACTTCGTATACTCACCTCAAGTCGCCCGTGTTTTGAACACGGTATCAAGTATTGGGAAGTGGTGACATTTGGCCTTCTGTGGATACACATTTGGATTCGCCCTTCATTGTTATTGGTTTAGCTGGCCGATCGATTATTCTCGGTCCAGCCGGTACTATACAAACTTCAAGTGTCCTATTGGTTTAGCTGGCCGATCGACTATTCTCGGCCCAGCCGGCACTATACAAAGTTCAAGTATATTACCCAACGAGCTCCCCGGTGACGATTTCCGCCCAGGAGCTACCCCTAGTCCTACACTTCATCTCCCTATTGGACGGATTTACACTTTTCGCCCTAGGGTCCATCAAGAGAGCTAACCACCCAGTACTGACGGGTACACAAGGTGAGCTTTTAACATGCAACATTCGAGCAGTCGCGATCAAGCGGATGGAAGCGACCGATCCAGCCGGCCTCAAGCCGGATCGGATCATGACTCGGATGGACGGAGTACCCCCTCCGGTAGTCAGTCGTCTGGGACCCCCGTGGGTGTTCGCGTCTCAGGAAGATTTTCTGAGAGCGACTACACCACACTACCCACCAGACTGTCAGACGCTGCGATTGTATCATTAGATACAGTCGGGTTACTCACAGGGTGATCAGATCCTGTGAGACCGCCGCAGTCGATCGACAGGTTAACCCAGTCGATCGTTGGTTGATGCTTGGACATCCAAGGGATGCCCAAGATGACATCGAACTTGTCATCAAGATCGAGGACGATGTATTCATCCTCGAACGATAGTTCGTCTAACTCGAGGCGTGTTCGAATAACACGCTTCGGTATAGTCACAGTGGCACCTGTTGCTAACCGGACTGATAACATGCTTCTTGGAGATTCAATCTCCTCGAAGTTCAACGACGTTAGTACCTCCGTTCTAACGAAATTGTTTGACGCTCCTGTGTCAAACAAAGCACGCATGGGGACATCGTTTCCATGTGGCCTAACTTCAAGGGTAATGAGAGGTTTCTCTTCACCCTGCACACGTTGACAGGACATAGTCCCGTCCGGGGCTATTATCCTCACATGCCCGATGTCGGCATGCGAGATAACCCGTCCAGTAGGGCACCCCGCCCCTACTGGTTGTTCACGGTTTTTGCATCAACAGAGGGTTGCCCCTGTTGATGTCGCTTGCCAGCAGACTGTCCAGTCCGCTGACTGCGTGGTGCCGGACGCGGTGCCATACATTCATGGGCGTAATGGCCCATTTTCGCGCATCGATTGCAGCGAAGGAACTTCTTGTTCTTCGGTTGCCTCGGAGTCGAGGCGACCGCAACTGAGAGATCCATAGGTTCTGGACCTCCTCCGCTCGCATTGTGACGCGGATTCGGGTGTCTCGGGACGAAGTGTGAGCTTCGTCTCGATTGGAAGTTTTGGTTATTGTTATTATTAACATGCTGTATTGGCGGCATGTTAAAGTCGAAAGGCGCTTGCGCTTTCCGATTAACCCCAGCATGCGCTGCTGAGCGACGCATGCTGAACTCCTTCCGGATGCTTTGGTCTATAGCATCGCTCAGAGTCTTCGGGGGAACCCGGTAAAGACTCTGTTTGATGGGACCGTCATTCAGTCCCTTCATGAAGGCGGTGACCTGCATGGCAGGGGGCACCGGTTCATATACAATATTTGACAACAAATATTGTATTTTCTGAGCGTACGCATGTAGGCTCAACTTGCCCTGCCTGAGTTCCATGAACTCTTCACGGCAGCTAAGCTCCATTTCTGGGGCTTCAAAGTTGTGCTTTAGCACAGCTTTTAATGACTGATATGTCAAAAACGCA